>JAHKKF010513846.1:2742-21922 GCA_019740295.1 Labeo calbasu | reverse complement strand
ACGCATTTATGTAGATCGGGAGGCACATTCCCTTCACAAACAAACGTAATCCACTGCATCTTCAGCGGCTCAGATGTCGGGAGTAAATGACGACCACTCTGTTCATTATTACATCCAGCAACACAACACCTCAGTTGCTCAATTGGAGATATATTTGTCTAATTTACATCTCTGCTCCAGCATCGAAACAATGGAGGTTGGACTGTTACAGCTTATCTGAGGTAAGACGCTTATGTCAATCAACTATTGTGGGAGCGGCCTCTGTCGGCGTAACACCACACATTAATTAATACAAATTAATTAGATATCGACCGATATTGGAGTTTGCTAAGAAAATAAATCCTGTAAAACACATTTTATTGGAGGACCACTAAAGTGCTTTGAAACATATAGCGTTATTCTGCGTTAGCCTGTTTTTCTGTCCCCATATTTAAGACCTTTTAAAATATTAATTAGACTTTTGCTATATTTAAGACCTCTTATGACCTTACATTTTAAGACATTTTAAGGACCCATGGGGGCCCTGAAAATGGATATTAGGTGAGGCTCTTACAATGGAAGTAAATGGGGATTTTTTTGTAGCACTTAAAGTTCCTATGAAATTCAAAAAATTACTGTTTACAAGATACGGGTATTCAAAAAAAACTTACTTCTGCCAATATATATATATATATATATATATGCGGCTCTGGCCTGAGGAGATATAAATTAAACGCTACTGGCTATTTAAAAAGGGGGTGGGGCTGCGCAATATGTCCCGCCCTGCTTTCCTGTTTCAGTTGAAGTTACATCACCACATTGAACAAATGCGTGTTTCAAAGCACTTCAGTGGACCTTTAAATTTGTTCTGTTAAAACGGATATATTTTTTAATTGTTTAAATAATACGTTTTAGTCATTTGAGGGTTTTACACATTGTCATGACAACACAGTTTAACAATCTAAAAGGTTACCACAATAAAATCATGTTAACATGCATACTGTTTACATCTTGAGATCATACAACATAAATAGTGAGTATGTCAACATTTACGTCTTGGCCCCAATTACTTCCATTGTAAGCTTTCTACTTTTCATAAGCAAAAGGAAGAACAAGTCAACATTAATTTTTGTGGTAATCAACATCGTTTGTCGATTTACTTCTATTGAACTTGTATTGAATCATCACAGTTCTCGTACTTCCGCCTTTCTTCTCGCTCTTTCACTATTTCTCTTATAACAAGCTATAAAGATCTTTGTCCAGAGGGGTTCATTGGGTCAGGGCAGAGCTGCTCACCTGAAAATGAGACTGCAAGGACACCCGGAGGTAGTACAGGCTGTTAAAGAGCAGGATCAATATTAACCTGACTTCCATTTCATGCTTGCCCAATTCCAATCAGCTAACAATATACTCGCCCACTCGTGAATAAGGGGGAAGGTACAGTATCAAAGCCCGAGACCCACATGAAACACACTCACTATGTCTAACGGAGCTATTTTAAAGCAAAGTTTCCCACAAACACATGCAAAGGTGCTTGGGAATGCACGGTTTATCAAATGCTTATACAACATAGTCAGCCGTTTGAGGTTCCATTTAAATTCAGGCCGTTCGTCTATTTTCAGTGATTGAAGATTGTATTACAGCCACAGAAAATACATTAAATTACCATGAATCAAATATAATGATGTTGTTTCTAGGGCAGTTAGAACATTTTTCGAATGAACCTGAGGCATATTTCATGTCTGCCCAAGTCATTTCGCACAAGAAGAAATGTGAAATATTGCTCAAACGCTGCGTACGTACGAACACAGACAAGCTCTATGAAAATATGTCATTGTGAATAAAAACAAGGCCCATATGCAGTGACTGCTGTCAACCGCCAGTGTTCTGACATTTGAGAGCAGTCATTTTTCAATCTCTTTGGTTTCTGGCAAAAATAATGGAAACTTATATGCACCCTTAACAGTTAATTCATTCAAATCACCTACGTTAACTCAAGGTACCTTGACCGCCAGTCGCAAAAGCAGCTGTAAACCTCCAATACTGCCAGTTCAGCAAAGCACAGAGCTACTGACTTTTACAGTTTCTTAAAAGGATGATTTATGTACCCTATGCACTGTAACAGGGTTACATATAGCGTTCATTCTATTGAAAAAAATAGTGCTTTTAAAGGAGAAGTCCACTTCCAAAACAAAGATTCACATATAATGTACTCACCCCCTTGTCATCCAAGGTGTTCATGTCTTTTTTTCGTCAGTCGTAAAGAAATTATGATTTTAAAGGAAAACATTTCAGCATTTTTCTTCATATAATGGACTGACATGGTGCCCCAATTTTGAACTTCCAAAGTGCAGTTTAAATGCGGCTTTAAATGATCCCAAATGCAGTTGTAGGTCTCATCTAGCATAACGATTGGTTATTTTTATAAAAATAATACAATTTATATACTTCTTAATGTCAAATGCTTATCTTGTCTTACTCTGCCTGGACTGTTTTTTCCGGTTGGTGACAGTTAGGGTATGTCTAAAAACTCCTATCTCATGTTCTCCCTCAACTTCAAAATCGTCCTATATCGCTGTTTTACCTTTTTGGTTAAGGGTGTTTGATCTTCTTTGCATGTTCACTTTGCAAAGACTGGGTCGGTACTTATGCAGTGATGTAGGATGATTTTGAAACTATTTTTAAAGTTGAGCGAGAAAGTTCAACGAGAGCAAAGCAAGACGAACGTTTGAGAATAAAAAGTATGAAAATAAATGAAAATATAACCGATCGTTTCGCTAGATAAGACCCTTCTTTCTCGGCTGGGATCGTTTACAACCACATTTGTGATCGTTTGAAGCCGCATTTAAACTGCATTTTGAAAGTTTAAAATCGGGGCACCACATCAGTCCATTACATGAAGAAAAATGCTGAAATGTTTTCCTCAAAAAACCTAATTTCTTTACGACTAAAGAAAGAAAGACATGAACATCTTGGATGACAAGGGGGTGAGTTCATTATATGTGAATCTTTGTTTTGAAAGTGGACTTCTCCTTTAAATACAATGGACTAAATGAATAAAATAAAACATTTAAACAGTTTATTTTTAGTAAAAATATTTACTGCATTTTTAAAAAATTATTATTTATTTAAGTCAATTGCATTTATAAGCATATTTAGCTTAAAAGCTTAGCACTGTTCTGCTGGTTTAGGAAAATAGTCCCACCGTTTCTATAAAACCCATCTAGAGAAGTCGTTCTTTGCTCTCCCTCTCTCTCAGTCTCTCTCTGTGGCATTGTGGGGGTAACATCTGACTACAGGCAATCCCTTTCACATGACAATCTTATGCATTATTCCACTCATTAAGGACTGGGAGAAGCCTGGGGACCTCAACAAGTCCTCAATCACAGCGGCCCCAGACACTAGACCGCGGGTCCACAGAGATGCACTGACAACTTACCAAGGACAGGCAGAAAAAGAAGCCGGGCCAAAAGGAATACTGCAGTGGTGTGAGCTTCTGAAGAAATGCATGGGTAATATGTTTGAAAGACAGTGTGGATTTGATATGGTGGCAAAATGAATTAGTGGGGGAAGAAGTCTGTTGTGACATGAGCAGGGGCCACCTGCAGGTCAAGGAACAGCTGGCATGTGTATGTACGAGTGTGCATGTGTGTGTTCTGGCTCTGACACACAGACCATCTGACATGGCCTCAAAACAGTTGGGCACAAAAGGCCAGACATGTAGATAGACACAATATTACTGCATAACAAGTCACAGAACGCACTTTAAAAAGATATATGCAGTGTTGCGGGTAACACATTACATAAAAGATTACTTTTTCAAATAACTCAAGTTACTTTTTCCCATTTATTTACTAACATCTCTTCTGTAATGCATTACTTTTCATGAAACGTAACTTAGTAATGCAATTAGTTACTTTTTTATGAAGTAACACAATATTGTAATCCATTACTTTTAAAAGCCTTGCAGAATCTGTAAAATGTTATTTTACCAAAATAAGAGGGATCATACAAAATGCATGTTCTTTTTTATTTAGTACTGACCTGAATAAGATATTTCACATAAAAGATGTTTACATGTAGTCTACAAGAGAAAACAGTTGAATTTAGTTGAATTTATAAAAATGAAAAGTTTACATACACTTGATTCTTAATACTATGTTGTTAACTGTTTCTTAATTCATGAGTCCCTTCTTTGTCTTAAACTGTTAAACTGCCTGCTGTTCTTTATAAAAATCCTTCAGGTCCCACAAATTCTTTGGTTTTTCAACATTTTTGTGTATTTGAATCCTTTCCAACAATGACTGTATGATTTTGTATCACTCTGAGGACAACTGAGGGACTCATATGCAACTATTACAGAGGGTTCAAACGCTCTCTGATGCTCCAGAAGGAAACACGATGCATTAAGAGCCGGGGGTGAAAACTGAAGGACTGAAGGACTTTTCTGAAGAGCAGCAGGCAGTTTAACTGTTTAGGACAAACAAGGGACTGAAAAAAACAGCTGTAGATCATTCAGGGTACAACATAGTATTAAGAATCAAGTGTATGTAAACTTTTGAACGGGGCCATTTTTTTTAATTAAAAATTATTTTCTCTTTTATGTGAAATATCTTATTCAGGTCAGTACTAAAAGAAAACAACATGCATTTTGTATGACCCCTCTTTGCAGATTCTGCAAGGTGTATGTAAACTTTTGACTCATCAATTCAATGGCTAATGTAAGACGTTTAAACCATAGTGCATTATCTATAATCAACGTGTATCATTTTCATTACATTAAAAAATGCAATCCATTATCATCCCAGGTGACCATTAGCAGCATCATAGCAAAACATGCTGTCAAATAACACCCTCATATGGCTCTACCCACAAGTATGAGCTAATATCAAGGGTTCACGAGTGGATTTTTTAAATAAATGGGCCTATTTCACTTGCCCCCTTGTAAGTTTCCCCGTGTGTAATGGAAATAGTTACAGTAACTATTCAGTGCACCAGAGAGAAGTCGTCCCATTGTACTTGAGAATCAATAGATTTGCCCTTGTTCGGTTAATACACTCCCCCTCGTATCTTCAATTTGATGCCTGGAGGAGAAGCGCCCGCAGTGGTTAATAGTATTGAACCGTTTCTCTTTTAAAGCCTCTGTTGCGAGACACAGAGCCAAATCGACAGCCGTGCGGTGGGCAACGCTGCAAGATCAAACGGGTCAATGAGGAAAAATGTTTGAGAGCAAAAGGCAGAAACAGTAAAAAAAAACACAGCACGCAATTTTCCTCTCAACAATGTGTGCCGTTAGGATATAAAAACCTGCCATAAAGCCCTCTTGCCATGTTCAATTGACAAGGCTCATAAATATACAACCTATAAAGCTGACAACGAACTGTTTCTCAGCTCTGAGAATATTAGTTGCGTCCAAGAGTTGATTGGAGGCTTTCTAATTCGCATATGTGTATCCCATTTGGTGAACAATGATGTCATTGTATGAAATGAACGCAATTTGGGCATAATGAGCTAGACTGACAGAGTCCAGCAACATTTTTGATTGGCTGTTGGCAGAATTACTGACCGTAGTCCTCCAGCGATTTGCACGTGATGTCCAAGTGGGTGGAGCCAAAAGGGTTGCGGACGAATCTCCGCCTCCTCCGGAGGTCATCCTCCCAGTAATCCAGACGCCAGAAGTCATGCAGCTGACTGGAAAAGGGGAAAAGACAGGAACTCCTGTTAGGAAATCAGAAAAAAAAAGAAGTTGGAAAGCTAAAATGAAAGCGCTGAACATCATTTTATATTTACATCATACTTTGGCACATTTATATATTATTACTCATTTTGTTCAAAACACATTCACAAATCTGAAGCACTACAACAGAAACACATCCACACATATGGAAATACATTTTTGTCACAAAAAAAAATGCTGTAGTAAATCAGAGAAAGGTCATACTTGTAATAAAAAAAATAACATTTAAAAGCTGGAATTTTAACGTAAGTCATAATTATGACAAAAAGCCAAGATTATGAGTTACTAAGTCATAATGAGATAAAAACTCAGACATACGACATACTATGTCTTAATTATGCCATATAAAGTTGGAACTATTACACAAGACATATTATTTATTTTTACACATCAATTATGAGATAAAAACTCAAAATTATGACATAAAATGTTGAAATTATGACAAAAAGCCAAGATTATGAGTTACTAAGTCATAATAATGAGATAAAAAGTCAGACGTATGACACACTATGTTATAATTATGACATAAAAAGTTAGTACTATTACACAATACATATAATATATGGCCTACTACACATAAATTATGAGATAAAAAGTCAAAATTATGACAAAATGTTGGAATTATGACCAAACGCCAAGATTATGAGATACTAAGTCATAATTATAAGATAAAAAGTCAGACCTATGACATGTTCTGTCCTAATTATGACATAAAAAGTTGCAATTATGACAGCCATATATGACAAACACATACACGCAATTATGAGATACTAAGTCATAATTATAAGATGAAGTTTTAATTATGGCCTACTACACATTAATTATGACATAAAAAGTTGAAATTATGACAAAAATTATAACTATGACAAAAAGATAAGATTGTGAAATACTAAGTCATAATTATGAGATAAAAAGTCAGACCTATGACACGCTGTCTTAATTATGAGATAAACAGTAAAAAATTGACATAAAACGTTGAAATTATGACAGCCATATATGACAAACACATACACACAATTATGAGATACATAATTCATACATAAGTCATAATTATAAGATGAAGTCTTAATTATGACCTACTACACATTAGTTATAAGATAAAAAGGCAAAATTATGAGATACTTAGTCATATTCATGTACCAAAAAGTCAAACTTATGACAAATATAATATTAAATATGAGATAAAAGCACAAATAACATGAAAAGGTAAAATTATGAAATAATGAAATTGTAAAATTATGAATAAATACTAAGGTACAATAATGAGATAAAAAGTTGGAACGATATTATAGTCAACATTATAGGACAAAATGTCAATGACAGTCCTAATTTTGAAATAAAACTCATTACATAATAAAAATTTGACTTTCTGTCATAGTTATGACTCATAGTTTCAACTTTACGTCAAAATGAAGACTTGGCGTGTCTTATTTCTGACTGTTCACCTTATAATCACGACCTAGAATCTCACAATAATGACTTTTTAAGATATATTCAGGGTTTAGCAAAGCATGATTTGTTTCTCTTTTGTGGGAGAAATGGCCTTCCACAGACACACACAAAGAAAGCATTTAAATTTATATAGCAGCGTAATACTCCACATACAATGCTACGGAGAATTGCATTTTGGAGGGCACCCAAACCAGAGGTTACACATAAGGGAGAATCAAATGATATCTGGTAAAATATAGCTAATTCATGAAGTTCATTAAAGCTCCAGAAACCCGGCCACGCTTCTGCACGAGAACCCCTCGGGCATAAAACAGCAGCCGCGGCTCTCCAGCACACAAATAAATAACAGCAAGTCCCATTAACAAATACTGTATCAAATTACAAGTATAAATGGCGCAGCTTGCCTCCTTTTTACTGTGTTTTTTAACAAGTCTTGTAAATCAGAGGTAGGACCCTCTATGCAGCCGAAGAGGGGTTTTAATGATGCCGGGGTCTCACCGTAGCCACACCCCAGGCCAATAAAACAGGGACCCCCTCCCGCCACATATGTGCAGCTGTGATTAAAATAACGTGCTGAAATATTCATTGAAATGATTCCCAGGGCCCTGGAGCAAGCTGCAGAAAATTGCGTTTTTATTCATTATTAATAACAGCGAATTAGAGGCCGTATAAAAGAAAAAATGAGACGCCGAGGAAAAAGGGGAGCACGGGGAATGAGAGGGAAACGGCTACAGCATGTGGTAACCATCTTTGTAAATGATTATTCCAACATTAGCAGGGACCTGGGCTAATTTTATTGCTTGCAGCTAATGCAAACCATTAAGGGCAGGGACCAGCATCAGGTTACTAAGTGCAGCTCGTTTCGAGCGCGCTCGGCCTGGAGATGTTTCAAAGGCTTTAAAACGGAGTGAGAGAGAGAGAGGGAAAGGAAAAGGCACAGAAAGGAAAAGCAGGCCAGCACCGAATAATACTGCAGCTAATTTACTCCAAAGAGGATTTAGAGAGTGATGATTGGTGTAATTGGGGGATAGATGACAGCATGGTATGGGACAATCAACAAATTCCACATCTGGTTTGTCTTCATTACCAGCTACTCATGGGGAAATCACCAGCCACTCTGAGCCATATACTAATTTCCATCAAAAACTATGACATGAGCCATTAGTCTATGTTCCTATCTTACAAACAGAGGTTAAACAACTATCCGAGGGAATCTTGCACAATAATTAATTGATTTGTGCAAAATGTGTAATGGAACTACAAAAAAAAGGACTAACTCAGTCAAATATTGACATTACGTTATCATATACCTGCTCTGATTTTGTTCAAATATGTGACCCTGGACCACAAAACCAGTCATAAGCATCAATTTTTTGAAATTGAGATTTATACATCATCTGAAAGTCGAATAAATAAGCTTTCCACTAAATTATGGTTTGTTATGATAGGACAATATTTGGTCGAGATACAACTATTTGAAAATCTGGAATCTGAGGGTGCAAAAAAATTTAAATATTGAGAAAATTGCCTTTAAATTTGTCCAAATTAAGTTCTTAGCAATGCATATTACTAATCAAAAGTTACATTTGGATATATTTACGGTAGGAAATTTACAAAATATCTTCATGGAACATGATCTTTACTTAATATCCTAATGATTTTTGGCATAAAAGAAAATACTGACACAATGTATTGTTGGCTATTGCTACAAATAGGGTCACATGTGCAATTTTTTATATTTTTCATCATTGCACAGCTCTTTTTTTCATATAATGACAGTTCATAATTATCTGTTAAGCTTTAAAAAATAAAAATAAAATAAAATAAAATAAAATAAAATAAAATAAAATAAAATAAAATAAAATGGACAACAAATCCCATTGGTTCTCACATGTTGTAACTAAACCATGCCGGTCTGAAAATGTGTATTGAAAATAGAATTTATATATAATGTCAGTATAATTGAAGTAGCGATTAGTCTTTCCAGTCTGTCATTTCACCAGATCAAATTATGACATTTTGATTAAAAACTACAATGTTAAAAAATAAAAATAAAGAATATTTTCATTTCATTTCATGTTGACTTTTAGAGCTGAAATAGAGAGGATGATTACTTTAAATTAAGTATTAAAAATGTTTTAACTACAAATATTTTATTTACATTTTTTTAACGTTTTATAGTTGCTATAAAAAATCCTTATAAAGATTCTTCGTTTTAAAAATGGTTAAAATAAAATAAAATAACTAATAATGACAGAATTTTCATTTTCATCTTTCAACAAAATATTTTATATATAGACCGATATTAAATAAATTAATCCACACAAAAAGCTGTGAAAGAACATTTGTGACCCTGAACCATAAAACCATAAGCATCCATTTTTTGAAATTGAGATTTACACATCATCTGAAAGCTGAATAAATAAGTTTTACATTGATGTTAGGATAGGACAATATTTGGCCAAGATACAACTGTCCAAATTAAGTTCTTAGCAATGCATATTACTAATCAAAAATTAAGTTTTGATATATTTACAGTAGAAAATTTACAAAAAAATATTCATGGAACTTGATTTTTACTTATTTTTACTTATATCCTAATGATTTTTGGCATAAAAGAAAAATAATTTTGACCCATACAATGTATTTTTAGCTATTGCTACAAATATACCTGTGCAGCTCATGACTGATTTTGTGGTCCAGGGACACATTAAAAAAAAAACAGTGTTCGCCCACTTCTATATAACAATAGAGACCAACATTCACACTTCAACATAAGGCAGAGCCATTCCATTAAAAAAATGCTCAGATCCTACCGAGGTGTTTGCCCCAAGCTATGGATTGTATTGAATGGGCCTCTCTCCACTCTGCCATAATATTGAGGCAGTCTAAACAGATTAAAGTGTTACAGCAGGATCACATCACAAAAGCTGCTCCTTGTTGCGTGAATATTATATCTACAAATGTCAAGAAATCAGGAGGCTCAAGGGACTTAGCCGAGCTCTGACAGCAACACGAGTGCTCGCTCTCAGTTTAACATCAATCAAGAACGTGTGTGTGTGCGTGTGTGTGTATAGGAAACAAAGCCTGTTTGCATACATGAGCAGCATGCCAAAAGTTCATCACTCGCCAGGGTATGAAAAGCAAAGCGTTGTGTCTGGGGCTTGTCTGTTGTCAGTCTTATACCTCGAGAGCCAGACAGAGACGTCAAGAGGCGGAGAGGCCAAAGTCACGTAAATGACATTGTAAATGCAAGATTACGGCGTGAAAAAAATGTAAATCCCGCAGAGGCAACCAGGCGATTACCATTTAAGATTATAACATCCAAAGCTGCCCGCGAGTCGGCAACGAAGCGCACGGCCGCGGGAGAAATCCATGCGCATACACTTTGAAGATTTCTCAGTTTCCCCTCCCACAGCATATATGATGATTTTGATTTGGTTTGACAGTGGTATTTCGCCTGTGTACAGCAATTCGGATGAAAGCCCAAACATTTTCGTTTTCTTCTTAATAAGGGGATTAGACAAGCACGTGGTACTACAATGAACGATAAACCGAAGGGTGCTTGATGACACCGTTTACATTTCTTCACCCACTCTTTCCCCTTAAGCATATGCTTTTACTTTGCCGGTGGTTTCCGCAGGATTGGATGAGGGTCCAGTGATACGTTAAACCCTGCGGTCAACATATAGAGCCGGATTTAGCCAGTGCCAAAAATGCCATGACGTGAGTTTCCTCACCCAGGGTGGTCCAGCTCAAAAGAGAGGTCTTCTTCCCACAGGGGCATTATGAAGTTATACTGTACAACATATGTTAGTCCATTGAAAATATTACAGCAGTCCTCCTTTTCCTGATAATTTACTCAACCCCGTGTGATCCGAGATGTTCATGTTTTTCTATCTTCAGACACAAAGAAATTATGGTTTTTGAGGAGAACATTACTGGATTTTTCTCCATATAGTGGACTTTAATGGTGGCCAATGTGTTGAAGGTCCAAACTGCAGTTTCAATGTAGCTTCAAAGGGCTCCACACAATCCCAGACAAGGACTAAGGGTCTTATCTAGTAAAATGATCTGTCATTTTCTTAAAACAATAAAAATTTATATACTTTTTCACCACAAATGCTCATCTTGCACCAGCCCGACCTTACGCATTAAGTAATAATGTTGGAAAGGTCACGCGTGACATAGGTGAAAGTACCGACCTAGTGTCTACAAAGCAAGCGTGCAAAGAAAGTCAAACGGCCTTTACAAAAAAAATAGGTAAAACCACAATGTCGGACAATTTTGAAGTTGGAGGAGAAAATGAGATGGAGTTTTTTTGCCTTACCCTAACTTTTTGAACCGAAGTACACAAACAAAAAACAAAAATTCATTTTTTTCATTTTTAGAAAATGACTGATTGTTTTGCTAGATAAGACCCTTATTCCTCAGTTATGATTGTGTAGAGCCCTTTGAAGCTGCATTGAAACTGCAATTTGGACCTTTAACTCGTCGGCCACCATTGAAGTCCGCTATATGTAGAAAAATCCTGGAATGTGTAACGGAGGCCAGCTGGTAGGTGCTGTGTAGGTAAACCTCTCTCCCCTGATCTCAAGATGTGCAGTCTTTAGCCTCCTTGTTAGTGCGGCCACCTCCCATGCCGGAGACCCGAGTTCGAGACCCGCTCGGAGCGGTGTGTGAGTAGGACCCGGGTAGAGGGGTTACAATGTTTCCCTCAAAAACCTTAATTTCTTTGCGACTGAAGAAAGACATGAATCTTGAATCACATAGGGGTGAGTACATTATTAGGAAATTTATATTCTGGAAGTGAACTTTTTCTTTAAGGAATATGACACGAGTAAAAAAAGAGGACTGTGTATAATTTTACTGTTTAAAAAACAAAAATACTGCATTTTTAGACTCAGTATTATCAGTTTCTTTCTCTGTAACTGGAGCGACATTTTTTTAGAATGGCGTGTTTTTATGTTCTATGTCATATGCAAGAGACACCAGGCTCAAGAGCAATGGTCAAATACATTAATCAAGCACTTGTTTACATAGAAAAAACAACAGAAAAAGTACATTGTTGGACATTTTATAGCCATTTTAGAGGTGTTAATTAGAGGTTTTAATTAAGTAAGTCAATGAATTATTAACTAAGTGAATAGATAGACAGCATAAACAAATTCTTACCACTAATGCACAGTCTAAGGGTGTCTATATTATGCTGCGACAAAGAGCAATAGGAAAATTATTCATTTCAATAGGGATGAAGCATTGTAAGGGCAAAAAACAGGGGAACATAAATTTCATTTTAATCTGGTGACTGGGGGTGGGCGATATGACCAACAATATGAGTAATTTTATTTCATGGTAACAATATATATATTCCGATATATATCACAATGTAGTTTTTTTGCTTTAAGGTCATCATTCTTTTCACCAGTGTCTATATCACAAACTAATACTAGCCTAATTTAAAACACACACACACACACACACACACAAAATCTCAACTTCACTGAAGACAAGTAAACAGTCAGTAATTAAATTCAAATTAAGAATAACTAACAACAGTAACTAACAGTAACTAAAAGTAACTAACAACAGGACAAAAAAAAAACTACAGTATAACAAATAAATAAGAAATGCTACGCACATTGTATAAAGCAATCAAATGTCTAAAAACTAGGACTCCCCCCTAATAGTCGACTAACCATTAGTCGACGAGAAGAGGCTTGGTCGACCAAAATTTTATTAGTCGCTTAGTCGCAGAAAAAAAAAATTCCACAGGAAGTGGCGAAGTCATGTAGTCTGTGACGGACAGATTGTTAACCTAGAAAAATGTGCGCGTTTCCTGGATAACAGATGGAGGCGCCGGTGTGGTCACTTGCTCTTAAAATACTAATTTTTGGTCAGATAAAAGGAATACATCTTTCGAATCTGTAAAGACTCTACTTTTATTTATGTGCACTCACAAAAACAACGAAATGTTGCGCTTTTGTAAAAAATTAAAGCAAACAGGATGTGCTTTCTGCCGTCTCGGTCTGAACCTGATCCATGTATACTGCTTACAGACATGAAAAATATATCTACAAAGAGTGAAACGTCTACTTTCAAATGAACCAATTCAAATAGAAAACAAATATTATCAGATCATGTCATCCGTATTAAACCTGTATAGGCGCAACACTACTGCGGAGATGACGAGTCATCGCCGACTTCATGTCTTAAGCCGAAAACAGAAAGAAAGAAAGCACTAGTTCATCAGTAAATTATTAAAACTTTAATGCAGTCCCCTTGCTGTTTTTCCCAGACACATTCATAATTATAATCCGCCGGTGCGCTGTGGCAAGCTTTTTTTGTGTGCGCTTAACACTTATTAGGCTATGTAGGCAATTAAAGGCTCATTATTAATGATTATATGGTTTATTAATAAACGTGCGACTAGTCAACTAATGCTTAAAATGAACGACTACTAGTCGACCAGAAAGATCTTCAGTCAAGGGCAGCTCTAATAAAAACACTGCATATTCTTCACTGTGTAAATCAAATATACTGTATATTTCTTCTTATTAAAGTTACGAAAGTGATTAAGTCGTTTGATTAACGTGAACAACAGACAGCAGGAATATTAGACTCCTGCCACTTTAAGAGCTGCCCGGATCCAATATATTGTTACACATGTGTTTTCTTTCTCAGTTGTTTGCTTTTACTTAAGACCTAAATTACTGTGTTTACAAGGACATTTGCAAAAAAGACATTTTGACACATACAACAGTGTATTTAACCATTCAAGGCATATAAAGCTGCAAAAATAACTCTATGAGCTCCATTTTCAACAGCTTAAAATTGTTTTAACAGCCTAAAATCACTTGGTTTTTAACCAGCAATGCTTAAAAAGGCATGCAAGTTTTCGTGACCACGTAGCACAGCAACGTCACACAAGCGTAACGGCGATAGAGATGATAGTCCAAAATCTCTACCAGTTGACAAATTTATACCAGATAATCGTGTCTACCAGTACCATTTCTGTCTATCCAACAGTAACTTAAATGCAAATCAAATTTGACCGTAACTAACTAGTATAAAAGAACAATATCACATTGCATTTTTGCAACTGTATTGTAGTCCAGAAGTCTATATTGGAAAATAAAAGCGGTGTCTAATAGACTACTTAATTGCGTTATATCTCAAAACTGAATGAAAAAAAAGACTATATTCTTGCTGGTCTTCACATTAAAGAGTGGATCCTGATAGCCGTTTCATATGAATGGTAATCACTCAGCGGAATTAGCTTCCGACACGCTCGACTTTACCAATCGCGCAGCTCATGATGACAGGCATAAAGGATGGTGGAGGGCCGGCCCTCCTCGAAAGCGGCTCAAATTTATTAGTCACATCGGCCATCAATCACCCAAATGGATTTCCAACTGCATTTTAAAAGCTAATTTCCCTGCACTGATAACCAAAACTATCAGCCGACCAGAGTGCCAGTCATTATTTACTACTGCTTTGGGTCTTATTTTTTTTCTAAATGCATCACAAAAGACTGGTGTAAAAAACCTCTCTGCCTTCCACACATTAAAAAACACTCTCAGAGAGTAAGAGAACAAGATTTAAGACCCTTGTGTCCATAGGGCATGTGTTGTTTGTGAAAGGCTGTAAAAAAATGACAGCCATGATTCAGTCTAAAATGGCAAAATGGGAAATAAAGGAAAGGATAACAATTTAATCTTAAAAAATATATATAGCTATGTTTTTGTTTGGAAAGCCCGGCTGCGGATATGATCTATTGGGCTTTTACGCTGGTTTTGTGGGGGATTATGGGATGCTGGTTCATGAGATGGATTACCCTGTTACCGTGCTGCTCTGCAGGGCTTGAGCGGTCAAACCGAGCAGATCCTCATTGTACATCTCCAAAGATTCATTTAAGTGGGAGGATTCAGTGGTGCAACTGTTCTGTCTAGACAACTCTTTCACCACCTTTGAGTCTCTTTGGTTTAATAAAGCCTCAGTCTTCTGAGCAGAGTCTTTCTGAATAAGGCCTTGTTCACACAGACAGCAAAAAACCACATGAAATCTTAATTCAAGCCGCATTTGAAGGTGGTTTGAAATTGTTTCAGAACTGTTACATTTCACATTTTTTATTTATTATTATTATTGCCATTTGTACCACATACACAATGTGCATCAGTGTCTCTTTCTTCATACAGTCACTAGCTGGGTTTCCAACCAAAGTTGTAAACTTAACTTGCGTGCAAAATTGGAATATTGCATAAAACATTTGTGAATAAGCACAGTTTTCATCCAACGAGTCAAAGAGAACAAAATCATCACTAAATATTACTAGGGCCCTATGATTTCCACAATCATAAAAATGGAATGTACTGTAAAATGAGGAATGTCACGGAGTTTGCCCAATTTTGCATGAGTAAATGAAAAATAGGTCAGTACACTTACATCAAAAAAACGTGATATAGACTAGTGTCTGTGAATATTAGCTGCTAAATCTAAATCTAAATCCTGCATGTTCTGCATGTCTCTGTGTGAATGAATGACGCAGACGCACGGTTTCGTTTACTACACACACTGAAGAGTGTGTGACGTTCGCAGTGTTTCTAGACTCTGCCGTCTCAAAATGAGTCCATGAACACATGAACATCATCTCTAGAACTGCTCTGAAAGTCACTTCATGAATATTTTAGAAGTTTCCTTTGAGAAAAGCTATTGTCATATCATATACAAACAGAAACGTAACGGTCTTCACAGCAACCTGTCAAAATAAAAGTTTAGTTTAATTTGAAGAAACTGTGACAGAAATATATTACTTAATGTAATACTACATACTAATAATAAAATTATTATTTAAACATTTATTACAAAAAACAAATTACCAAAATTTATTTATCAGAAAATGTAAATATACAATGCAGTATTTCTGAGAAAATAAATAAATAATAATATTAAAAAATTCTAAATTTTTAAAAAATCTAATTAATTAATTATAGATGCTTTTGATTATTAAAATATAATGAACCTATTAAAATGGAATCCAGAACATTAATGGAAAACAGAATTTGGTAAAAACAAAACTGACTGGAGAACTGTAAAAAAAACTGTAAAACATATTTCATGGGGCCTAATTTGTGTATATTTCATGATTTCAATTAATTAGACATGCTTTTGGATTCATATTGTTTTAATTAACCATTAAAACAAAGTCTAGAAAAGTTTAAACAGGAAAAAAAAAACATGCAATCCAGAAAAATGATAACAGGAAAAACGAGAAAAGTAGGAAAAGTCACTAAATATAATAATTTTCATATATAACAAATTACTTGCACCTCAGAAAGTCAAAAACCACCTTAAGCTAGTGTTAAAACTTTTTTGCAAATTATGGGATTTTTTTTTTACTTACAAAATGTGCAAAGAAAAAACAGGGTTATGGAAATATAGCTACTGTTGCATTCGCTATGCAGTATATATTTAAATACATTTCATCGTACAAGCGTTTACAGATACAGTATATGCATGAATGTATGTCCTTCAAATAAACAAAAATATTTAAATTAACTGTGATATACAAATCACTCTAAAAGAAAAACATTTAATTGTATACATGAATATTTATTTGTTGATACTGCACATTGGATTAGAGTGTTTCCCACAGACTTACACTGTATGTGTGGCGGGGCTTCCCTCGTGGGATATATATATATCGGTTCACATTTACAACACGTTTACGTGTTTGCTGCATAAAACCATCAGTCGATTTACGTGTTGGTTTGAATGAAAATGGAAATTCAATCTTTGCCACTAGGTGCAGCTTTTGGAGCGGCAAAATAGCGGTTTCCCGGGAACGGCTGTACACAAAGCAGCTTCAAAACACAGCTTTTTTGCATTACAAAAAAGGATTATGTCCAATGATATATAAATAAAACAAACCATATTTTGACTTGTAAAACCAACAGTTCACAATCCATTTTGAGTTTGTCAGTCTGTGCTTTTTTTTAAATTATTGGTCTATGTACATATGCAGAATGACAGCTTTGGCTGGGAGTCCAAATGACCATTAAATTACCGTATTAAACTGACAGCTCTAGAGAAGAATACAGTCATGATCACGGTCATTGAGGCCATTGATGATTATCTAGAAATCACGTCACTACAGATAGTCTCTTGTTGTGGCGCATAAGAGAAAGGGAATGGCAGGGAAATTCAATAAGGCACCATTATGTTCTCATTAAATGCATCCATTGGGGACATAAATGGAGGATAATTAGTGAAATAGCGGTAATCAGTGACTGCTCTATTTTGGGGGTCGCCTGGTTTTCCTCAGTGCCACACTGACTCTGATGTTCTGGCTGCCATTGGCCATGTTCATGACACTAAACACACGCTCAACACTTTCAATGAAGTTAAGCCAACTCTCTGCTCACATTGCATATAGCTGTTTGAAATTGCGGGTATTAGCACTACTTAAAACCAACATAGCTTGACCTTTAGGGTTTGACTGCCAAAATCCTGTCCAAGATGAAGATTATATAGTATGCTTTTACAATACTTATTTGAGATGGTACTCCTCGTGGAATTGTACCTCAGATGGAAATTATTTATGCCTAAGGTAGCCTGTCAGAAAAAGCCACAAAAAAGGACGCCTCATGCAATATTTAGAAAACAGCTTTCAGTAAACAGATCTTCTCTGGATAGATTGTCTAGCTTGAACTTTTCATCTTTGTCCTGGCTTTCATTTCTTCGCAAGAGTTTATATATGAATCAAGTCAAATCATACATAAACACTCCATATAAATCGCTACAGAGTTTCCAGCTATTTGCCGTCCATTTTTCAAGTCGCATCTTTCAAGGTAAACACATTTAACCCTATTATGAGTTAGATTTTCTTTTCAAATGAAAAGAAACACATAGGATCTGAGAAATGTGATAAAATGGTAAATGTGATATTCCAAAACCCAATCAGCATGTTGATATGGAAGCTTATTTCTGCCACAGTATTAAAGAAAAAAAAATACTGTTGTTTGTTATCACAATTTTGAGTTTATATCTCATAATTCTAAGAAAAAAGTCAGGATTGTGACATATGAACTCACTATTGCAAGAAAAAAAGTCAAAATTGTGAAATAAGTCACAATCACTTTTTTTTATTCTATGGTGAAAAAAATAAATACAAGAGAAATAAATACATAAAAAACTGAATTGCAATAAGTAAATTCAAATTTCGGAGAAAAAAGTTTGTATTTTGTAAGATGTAAGATGTAAACTCGCCATTATAAGTTTATAACTTGCAATTGTGAAAAAAGTTAGAATTGTGAGATATAACTCACTATTGCAAAAGAAGTCGATATTGTGAAATAAAAGTCACGATTGCATTTTTAGTTTTTTTATTCCTTGGCAAAACAAATAAATAAATAAATTGTGATATGTGAATTCAAAATTCTGAGAAAACAAGTTTAAATTGTAAGAAGTAAACTCACCATTACAAGTTTATAACTTGCAATTGTGAAAAAAGTTACAATTGTGAGATATAACTCACTATTGCAAAAAAAAAGTCAAAATTGTGAAATAAAAGTCACGATTGCCTTTTAAATTTTTTTAAATTCCATGGCAAAATAAATAAATAAAAGCTGAATTACAGTATATAAATTCAAAATTCTGAGAAAAAAATTGAAATTGCAAGATGTAAACTCTCAATTACAAGTTTATAACTTGCAATTATGAGAAAAAGTTAGAATTATGGGACATAAACTCACTATTGCAAAAAAAAAGTCAAAATTGTAAAATAAAAGTCACGATTGCCTTTTTAATTTTTTTATTCCATGGCAAAATAAGTAAATAAAACTGAATTGCAATATGTAAATTTAAAATTCTGAGAAAAAAAGTTGAAATTGCAAGATGTAAACTCGCAATTACAAGTTTATAACTTGCAATTATGAAAAAAGTTAAACATTTTTTCTTTAGACTTTTTTCCTCAGAACTGCATGATATAAACTTGCAATTACGAGCTATAAA
>JAHKKF010513845.1:0-12195 GCA_019740295.1 Labeo calbasu | reverse complement strand
AAAATGAATCTAAATCAATTCAGACAAACAGGACACAAACAAGCTTTAATAATTCACAAACGGGGATCCGGGTTCACTTTAACCACAGTTTATGGCGATCATTACTGTCGCACATCTGTGAAAAGCACAGATCTATTAAAGGGCTGCTTTGCTGTTTTCATGGCTTTTTAGCTGGCTTTTCTCTGTTTATTCTTAACAAAATACTGGTGTAATGCCTCTATATCTTAAATACTCTTTAAGATAACAGGCTTGTCAATAGCACTACATCTACAGGGCTGCATGAGAATGAATGTCAATCAATGTTCTTTCAAGTTCATTCATCTTGTTATTCATTCAAGGTCATCTTTTCATAGGTGTGAGAAATGTCTGGCTAGCTACTGTCCTGTTCCGTCATACTGTTTATTAAACCTAAGTCAATGGGAATACTGCGTTCTCCTGCCATTTTCATTTCTGCAGTAAATTAATGTGGCTACTCACCTGCTCCCTCCCTCTCTGTCAGACACCTTTAAAAGCTGATTAATTCCCCCCTCCGCTAGAAACGGAGGAGGAGAGCCTCATCAATCTTTCTCTACCTTGACAGCGTTCAACTGTGCCACGCTTTCCCGTGTTACAGGACTGAACGGACAGAGCCCTATTGATAACTCAATCATCATCGCTGGCCCATGTGAATGGGGACGCTTGCCCCCACGAGGAAAGACTGTGGAATTCGCCGGCCGATCGGCGATCCCCTGAGATCTGCAGAGCCAGGTTCAATGACAGTCCCCGAAGTCAAGAGAAAACACTCCGGATGGCACACTTGTCAGTCCTGTACACTTCTTTGCTTTCGATGCTGTAATAGGCTACAGCTGGGAAGGATTCCTCTGGATGTCAGCCAGTCTTGATCCCTTTACAAGACCTGTCCTTCAAAGCACTTCTACATTTCCTGGACTGCAAGATAGCGTATGTGTGCAAAGTGTTTTGGTATATTAACAGCAGAGGCAATTTAGTCAAAAGGCAAGGCATTTGAGGAATTCTGAGGATGATTTTCAGAGGATTCCATGCACGCAGAGGAAATCATTTGTGCAGATACACAACAAACTACTCGTGCGTCCATTCCCTCGTGCTGGAGTCTGGGGTCTGCTGCTGAACCACAGAACTTCATCTCGGCCATAAAATGCAGTGTTTACCTGAATCCCACAGAGAGACATCTCACGCTGTAACTCATCTCATTCTTTGATCTAGACTTGTGTAATACATCTAAGAGAGAGAGAGAGCCAGAGATATAAAGGGGATCATACAGAGAAAGAGAGAAAAAGACGCTGACAGAGTGAGAGACAGATAGCGAGAGAGAAAGATAATCATCTAATGAGATCTTGATCTCCTCAGAATGACGGTCCAGACATGAATAGAAATATGACATTATGTGACCACTATACAAATAATACAAAAGGCATCAGAGGAAATAAGCTGAAATAAGCTAACATATAAATCAGACTTAGAAGAACAAGTCGGCACAACAGCAAAACATGCAAAACCACCAACACTGGTATATTTTCAGCTTAAGCGTTTTTGCCAAATCTCAAATGGTTCAAAGTAATATAATGCATCACATCTGCGCAGAGTTAATAATGCTCCAACCCTTTGTAAACACTTCAGTGATATAACAAGTGCTGGCAGTACTATTGAAATGGTGAAAAATTTTGCTAAGTTTAGTTAAAGGGATAGTTTACCAAAAAATAAACCTCTATCATTATTATCCCCTCATGTAGTTTCAAACCTGTTTGACTCTTTCTTTTCACACACAATAAAATGCAAAAAGTGAACTTGTGCCAATGAGATGTTTATAGTATATTTCTCACGCTGTACGTTTCTATACAATGTCAATGACATTTTTTAAAATGAGATGTATACATCCTCTGAAAGCTGGAATAAACAAGCTTTCCATTGATGAATGGTTTGTTAAAACAGGACAAAAATTTGTCTGAGATACAATTATTTGAAAATCTGGTATCTGAGGGTGCCAAAAAATAAATAAATAAATAAAAAAAATCAATATTGAGAAAAATCACCTTTAAAGTTGTCCAAATTAAGTTCTTATGCATATTACTAATAAAAAAAAAATAGCCTTTGATATATTTACAGTAGGAAATTTACAAAATATCTTCTTCACTTAATATCCTAATGATTTCTGGCATAAAAGAAAAATCAATAAGTTTGACCCACACAGTGTATTTTTGGCTACTGCTACAAATATACCTGTGCTTCTTAAGACTGGTTTTGTGTTCCAGGGTCACATTTGAAATCTACAATAGAAGGGAATGATGACTTAAAAATATTACGTTATTATGTGTGGGTTTATTTTTATTTTTTTTTGGAGCTTGACAGCCCTTGGTCACCATTCACTTTCATTGAATGGAAAACAGCAGCGTAAACATCCTGCCTAACATCTTCTTTTGTGGTCTATAGAGGACAGAAAATCATTTATAATAACATGTGGGTGAGTTAATGACGACAGAAGGATTATTTTTGGCTGAACTATCTCTTTAACTACAGAGCTTTGACTGCCATTGCGTGAACCGCTGAGAGCAATTGTCTGTACTTGTATGCATTTGTCTTACGTGTGTGATTTTGTGTCAGGGTATGGATTTAACAACATCCCACCCATTTTGCAATGTGTAAACTTGTACATTCTCCGTTAATGCTCCCTTTGGAGCCAGCCGATCCCACAGAACAAGAGGCATGAAAAATTCAGCCAGCGTGCCCAATCCCTGCCGCAATTATGCATGAGCAGAACGGCTGGCTGAACAGAGCAAAAGCCAATGCATATACTTTACATCCCATTCCACTGACTGCCAGGCTGGATCTGTGCATGCTCAGCTCAGACGTTCACACTGTCTACAGAGCACTACATGACAGGCAATCAGAAGCCCTCCAGCTCCTTCCTGATAGTGCTCGCTGTGATAATGCCTTAGCATCACACAACCGAACAAATCCGTTGCAAAATTCAGACAGGGCAGAGGGCAAAGAGGAAAATTAGCCTCTGTGAGTCTGACATATACGTGCACGTCACGTACTGGTAACGGTATGTTATGATTGGAAGAAACAAATCGCTAAAGACTTTGTGCCTTTGAGAATAACACTGAACATAGAAATGGTTTATGAGTCCCCAAAGGTAACGATATATTCACAACCAGTTCAACTGCCTGCTGTTCTTCAAAAAAATCCTCCAGGTCCTGCACATTTTTTGGCCAGAGGTTGTAAACTTTTGAACATAATGGTGATGTATAAATTTGTCTTATTTTGTTTAAAGATCATAAGTTTTTATTTAGTACAGCACTATATCTTAGAGGCTATAAATACTTACACGCTTCCCAGAAGTCAAAATAAGGACAGTTTATCCTGATCATGCTTGTGTCGCCTTCTTGAGCATCAGTATATGTTTTTTCACCTTTGTAATAAGTTGTGGCAGTTAAAGATGTGACAGAATTCACATACAAGGTTTATGTTTCCCCTTTCCCATCCAGGAAATTAAAGAGTAATAGGATTTAAGGGTATGTAAACTTTTGAATTGGATCGCTTTTATAAATTCTGTTATTATTTTGTCATGTGAAGTATATATAAACATCTGTTATGTAAAATAGCCTATTCAGGACAGTACTAAATAAATAAAATAAAACATGATAAAACTTTCATGATCCCTCTTATTTTGTTAAAATTATTTACATTTTACCTATTCTGCAAGGGGTATGTAAACTTATGAGCACGACTGTATCTATTATTGGAAAAAAACAAACAAACAAACAAACAAAAAACACAATTATTCTCAATTATTCAGACTTTTAGTGTAATTATTGGCTTAACCAGAATTGTAATATTGTGCATGGGTAAAATGAGCATTGAAAATCCCATTATCAGTTGAGCAATAATAGTGAACACTAAAGGGATGCGCGCACATCCACGTAAACACCACTAGCTTATTAGTATATTAAACTTCATTTCTTACCACCAAAGAAAGGGGCCTTTTCCATGACACCACTCCGATCAGTCCAGACAAAAGCACCTGAAACGAGAAGAAAACTGTTTTTGAGACTAAAGAACAGAGCTGCACGCATCAAAGGACACGTTACCGCCAAGCAAAATCACATCTTGAGCATTACGAGAGACAGAGGGAAGTGTGCTCCATCACAGGTGACTTTATCAATACTTCATGTGCAGGGGGAATTCTGCTGATATGGAGATGTTAAAAAAACCTGCGATAACATGAACACTTTTATATCATCCGCAGTACTTGTTCTTTCTTTTTGCTCTCTGTCTTTTTCTCCTTCACCCTTCATTAACCAGCAGCACTCCACACGAGGCAGTCTCTCTCTCTCTCATGCTCCTTCACCCTTTAACCTCTCAAGTCCAGCAGGCCACTTTACCTCATTCACACTTTTTACCCACGGGACCTCGATGCTGCGCTTCAATCACAGTGCCATTTCGCATAAACCAACAGGAGCCGAGCCTTAAATGCAATATGCAATGGGAACGAAGCATCACCATTAAAGCTGATGCTGTCAGCAGTTTAGAATGTAAATTCAGGTTATGAATAATGCTACAGATGGAATTTTAAACGCTTAGGTATATATAGTGCTTCATATGTAGGAGGTGAATGCTGAGCAGTGTGCACGCTGACTTATTCTCAGTCACCAAAATGTGTTTGCTGGCAAAAGAGAAAAAGAGATCAGTGAGACTGTAGAGTCGATCGATCCGAAGATTAGAGGATTATGCCATCGTGTGCAATCACACACAACTATGGGATTAACAGCCACCAACATAAAGGAAAAGAGCAGAAAAACAAAGAAATCTGATCAATGTGTAATTCAGAAAGGAAAAAAAATAACTCTTGTTAAGCATGAATTGGTCTGCTAATTGGTTTGGCCAGTTCTCAAAAAAACAACAAAACAACAAAAACAACATTATATTAGTGCACAGAAACAATAGCAAAACAAAACACACTACATACATAAAACAGACTGTATTTCCAGAAATTAGCCGAAGGCCATTATCAAGACATTTCCCCAACACAAATACATTTCTGTAACAAGTATGACATGAGATTATGTTTTATGAGAGAGACAGTGTGTGTGACAGATGTTCAGAGGGATGATGTGAGAGATGGTTAACACTGTATTTGCTCTCTTGAATTATTGATCCTCTTTCAGTAGCAATTGAGAGGGAGAAAGAGAGGGAGAAAACTAAACTAAGAGTGAGGTGGAAAAAAGATGTAGGGAAAGAGTCGGTTCAAGATAAGATTGAAAGAGAGGAAAGACCTGGCTGGTGTATGTATGGAAAGATCAGCAGTACAAAAGAGCTCAGTGAAAGGAATATTCAGGCGTTGTGCAAAATCCTATTCCATGGCAAAATCACATCCCCCTTTGGGCACCTAAAGGATTCTGCTGGCTGAAAGATCTTTTGGGGGTATTCTATTCAGTGTCAGATTGAAAATTAAACAATATTACCTGCTAATGTATATAGACTTGAAGACACATGAAATTGAAATTCGCCCTGTCTATTTTACAAATGCATTTTAATGAACTTATTGTGAATAATTTATCCCTGAATTTGTTTGCTTTTTTGGTATATATTTTATAAATGCATATATTTTATGAACATATGTATATAATATTGCTTGTATTTATTTATTTTTGTTAATCTTTAATTTTTTAATCAAAACGTCATAATACAATGTCCGGGCGGAAGAACAGACTTCTCTTGATGATGAACTGCATGCCAGACTTTTTCAATCACATATTCCTTTAACTTCGCCCTGCCGCCATCCAATCAACAACCAATTGATAAAACCAAGCCACCACCCTACAATTATTTTCTTTTTTGATAACAGTGTAGAAAAGTATGGAAGCAAAAAAGAAATCTTTTTAATCATAATCTTTATAATTATCCAATTAATCTCGATTAATCATAAGAATAATCAACTCGATTACCAAAATAATTGTTAGTGACAGCCCTAGACTTTTTATTTTATTTTATTATTATTTTTTCGCAGAATTGCATGATATAAGCTCGTAATTGCTAGTTATTAACCCTTTAACTGTCACTCCCTATCTTAAACATAAGACATAAAAATGCATTATCCAAAGTTAAGTTTTTATAATTCATGAACGAAAATATTTTGTAATATGATTTTGATGTACAATTTCCATGGTAATGTAATGTCTGATTTTAAAATGGTTTTCAAAGGATGAATTTTGAAATTTTAAGTTTTCAGTTGATATATTGCGTGAAAAGGAAACGAAGAAAGTGTTTTTGTGACAAAGGTCAGAACTCTTGTTATGATGTAGATTTTTGAGGTGCACTCTTGTCATAAATGAATCTATTACTTTTCCTACATAATATGTAACACAAAAGAGTGGTAAAATATTTATGTAGGAGTATTAGAACTTCCCAACGATATATAGTTTGTCATGGTTAGATTAGGATTTATTTGTATAATGGTGAAGTAAACTTAGGCGTCCCACAGAGGGGGTTAAGTCAGAATTATGAGATATAAACTTGCAATTCTGACTTTTTTCTCAGTTGCGTGATATAAACTCATAATTGCGAGTTAAGTCAGAATTGAGAGACAAAACTCACTATTTTGTGAAAAATAAAGTCAGAATTGGGAGATAAAACGTTTTTTTTCTCGCAAATGCGAATTTATATCTCCAATTCTGAGAGGAGAAAAAGACCGATACATTCTCACAGTTGTGAGTTTATATCTCACAATTCTGACTTAACTCACAATTTATATCACACAATTCTGACTTCACTGCTCAGAAATGAAAGTTTATATATCACAATTCTGACTTTATAACTCACAGATGCAAGTTTATTTCTCACAATTCTGAGAAAAAAGTCTGAATTGCGAGATGTAAACTTGCAATTGCGAGAAAAAGAGTCCACCATGAGCAGATACCCAAATATGTTTACCTTTATCTGACTCTGGGTTTATAAAAATGTAAATTTATGTACCGAGGGATGAGTCAGACTGTTTGTCTGTGGTAAATGACAGCATGCCACAGATACTGTCAGAAACACACTCACTCTCACTCACTCATGTACAATGCATACATTAACACCTGCTACCGTCTGAACCCTCCACACTGTATGAATCCCTCGTTGACATCTATCCCTTATTATTCTTAACTGTGCCTGAATTAGAGCTCCCTATTGGCTCTCAGTACATTTATAGCACATCTGGAGAGCAGGTTAATAACATGCTGTAGAGCGAGTTGGACTGCAGAGGGTCAAACTATAATACGCCATAGATTTGTTGGACAATGCATAGGAGGAGGATATAGTTTAGGATAAAAGTTATATGCGGCTTAAACTATTTCTGGCTTTATTTTGAGGATATGTGTGTTAAAATACAGTCATAAAACATTTCCAACCTTCAATTCCATATTCCCTACTTCTCCAGAGGTGCAGTAGAGCACATATTATGCCCTGGGTGGGAAGCCTTGCTGGTGATTTCCTGCCTGTGCGGTTGAGTCTGAAGAAATTGTTTTCTGGAAAGAGGCAACGATAGCGAGCAATAATCAAAGAAGGATTTCACCCTCGGCTGCGCTCTCAACAGGATTAAGACGCACCACTCACTGACATTAGCCACTAAAGCCTTTTAGCTCAGTCAGCAGCGCTATGAGAGGAGAGAGAGCCCTTCAGTCAATTACCAGGGTACAGCTGCCCCGACTAATATATGTGCATGTCATACAGCCCATATCGCAAACACCACAAATGACAACTTGACTATGAGGACCGGATTCAGCTTTAGTCCAGTCTGCTGAAACTGGACTATTAGGAGAAATCTGAGGGAACACAAACTGTCAAACAGTGCTGGATCAAACACAGTGCAGTTTAAAAATTGCTCTTAGCTGTCAAAATGAAGACTAAACTTGTAGTGGTTTGCATATTGAGTATGTTGTGAGTGTGGTCTGCAGAGTGTGAGGGTGCAGCGGACGACTGGCTGCCTGGGGAACGCTCTTTCACAGTCAACTGTTTGCACAGCAGTGATATACAGCAACCCCCCCTTACCAAACACAGAAAGAAAGAGCGAGAAATACAGCATTTGAACTGAAAACAGGTCCAGGTAACAAATTTAGCTCATAAAATGTTGATTTAAAGTGTTTCTAAAACATTGAAATGTCCAGTTTTCTTCTTGTGATTATATTACTTCATTACATTTCAAAAATGTTTCTTACAGCATTCTGCTTTATTCTTACACAGAATAATGTTATTTGGATGGTTATCTTAATATTCTAAGAATGTTAAAATGCCCAAATTTCTTGTTGTGATTAGAACATTATGTAAAGCTTACAAAAACATTTCTTAGAATGTACATAAAGTACAAATAATATTATAAGGATGTTTTGAGAATGTTGATCTCAGAACTTTTTACTCAGAATTAAGTTGTAAGAATGCTCCAGAAACATTACTTTGTCCTAAAATTTGTATAACTTTTGAAAAATGTCGGAACGTTCCTTTTTAGCTGGGAGAGAATTAATAGTTGATGGGAAAATGTCCTAAAACAACAAATACAAACAAACAAATGTGGGGAACAAAGAAAGAATAAACGAAAGAAATAATTAATGGTCTATTAATTATTTTTTTGTTATTTTGAGAAAACATAAATGCAGTTCCATGGCCAAACAAACAAAAAGAAAACAACTGTCACTTGTTTTGGGAATTAATTGGACTACACAGGTCACACTGTATGGTTTTGATTTACTCAAATTAACCAATTTTACAATTCATTCAATCAGGAATCAGACTACACAACACTGGTCACGCTCTATTGTTTGGATCATTAAAAAGAATAGACTCAAAGTAAGAGTAATTGATTTAGAATCAGTCGCTCATAGTTTTAAACTGAGTAGAATCTGCATTCTCTGACCCCGTTTAGCTTGCTGACTTCCTCGGCTGTAATACGCTATATTTTTTGCTAACTGGCAACCTGGGGTGTCGAAATACTACTGGGTAAACTGGCAGCGGGCAGAGTCACACGGACCAAAACAACAACAGACATTCCGACACGGAACACAAATTTCAAAGTAGATTAACTGGCTGTAGCTTTTTTTTTTTTTTTTTTTTAGAGAAACAATTATGTGAAGTTTGCATGTTTCCGAAATATCTGCAAACAAATTTATGTATTTTTATGCTTTAGTACAGTCAAAAAAAATTACATACAGCACATTTAAGAAGCACACATTTTCAAAAGAGATAATAATGAGACATGTTGTTGCTTATTCCTACAAAAATGAATTATCCGATTACTCGATTAATTGTCAGAATAATCGACAGATTCTAATTGTAATTGCGAGTTATTTAGTCAGAATTGAGAGATATAAACTCAATTTAATCACACTCTTTGCACAGTAGTGATATGCAGCAACCCTCCTCCCCCTCCCCAAAAACACAAAAAGAGAGAGGCTGAGAGAAACAGCATTTGAACAAAAAACTATAGGGTAAGTCCAGGTAACACATTTAGGTCATAAAATATTGTTTTGAAATGTTTCTAAAACATTGAAATATCCAGTTTTCTTGTTGTGATTATACTATTACTTAAGTTACAAAAATGTTTCTTACAGCATTCTGCTTTATTTTTGCACAGAATAATGTTATTTGAATGTTTATTTTTAATATTCTAAGAATTGATATTCTTAGAATGTTCATAAAGTACAAATAACATCATAAGGATGTTCTGAGAATGTTGATCTCAGAACTTTTTACTCACTGTTATGAGAACATTTAAAATATGAATTAAGGTGTAAGAATATTCCAGAAATATTACTTTGTCCTAAAATTTGTGTTACTTTTAAAAAACAGGCAAAAAAAATATATGGAGAGAGAATTAGTAGTTGAGGGGAAAATGTCCTAAAACAACAAATAATAATATGCATGGCTGTGTGAAACAAACAAATAAACAAATGTGGGGAACAAAGAATGAATAAATGGATGAAATCATTAATGGTCTATTAATTATTTTTTGTTGTTTTGAGGAAGAAATATTTGGAAAATGCAGTTCCACGGCCAAACAAACAAAAAGAAAACAACTGTTTCGTAAGCGTCATTTGTTTGGGAATTAATTGGACTACACAGGTGGCACTGTATGGTTTGGATTTAGTAAAATGAACCATTTCACAATTCATTCAATCAGGAATCAGACTACACAACACTGGTCACGCTCTATTGTTTGGATCATTAAAAAGAATAGACTCATAAAGTAAGAGTAATTGGTTTAGAATCGGTTGAACTAAAGGTCATGCTGTATGGTTCTGAAACATAAAGGACTGACTCATACGAGTCATCCATTCAGGAATCAAACTACATTTGTTGTGCTGTATGGTTTTGAATCTTGTCTCACAAGAGTCATTCGTTCAGGAGTTGCACCACAGATTTAGTAGCAGTGTTGGAATCCCATTGCACTGCAGGGCAGGAAACAATGTCACAGTATTTTAGCATTGGTAGAAGAAAAATGTAACTGTAAGAACTAACCAAACTGGACTGTTTTTAGTTGAGGTACACTACTGTTCAAGATTCTGGGGTCAGTAATTTTTTTAAAGAAATAAAATAATTAGTGGTGTCAATCGATTAAAAAAAATAACTAATTAATCGCACATTTTTTCTGAAATTAATCGTGATTAATCGCAATTAATCCCACGTAACATTAAAATTTTTAATTATCTTTTTATATTGCAATAATTTCACATTCAGTCTTCAAATTAATGCAGAAACAACATAAAGGAAGTATATTTTCGATATTTGTTTAATGCCGTCTTTTTTATGACTGAAGGCAAGTATTAACTTCCTCATTTTTTAATTTTGTTCTTTGATTAACAGACATCACAGCAGCTGGTTATTAGGATAATTTTAGCTGCTGTTACTTTAAAAGCTGCCGCTGATGAACTTGAAGCGGATCTGACATTGCTTTAAATGTAACTCTTAAATAATAAACACTTACATGCACAGTTTTAAGGCAGCTTTAGTCTGCTTTTTTGTAACTTCATGACCTAACTGATGACATAACTACGACCAACTACATACTCATAGTTTCATTTGGATTTGAATAATCCAGTGCGCGCCGGCATATTTGTGCGTGCACTTGAAGAGCACACACTACGAGCACAGTATAAGGGCTGACAGGACAGGAAGATTCGTTTTTACTGACATATGAACAGACTGTCTCATCTGACCACAGTTTACTGATGTTCTACTGAAGCTCCTCGTCACCGGTACCATTTTCACATGACGTTGGAGCGCGCATCTGAAAAGTCTCCTGTTTGACGTGCTCGTTATATGGAGTGGCCAAACATATCACTGGCCCTGTGTTAATTGCGTTAAATATTTTTAACGTGTTAAAATTGAAAAATATTAATCGCCTGCGTTAACGCTCTAATTTTGACACCACTAAAAATAATACTTTTATTCAGCATGGATGCATAAAATTGATAAAAAGTGACAGTAAAGATTTGAAATGTTACAACATATTTCTATTTCAAATACTTCATTCATCAACGAACTTTGACGCTCACATGGGTTGCCAGAATGAGACATGAAACAGGAACGATTGCAAGTGACAATTTAAAACAGAATGTAAGTTGTAAGTTAATTTATTGGCGTTTGAATATAGAGCTTTTACGTTTTATGTCTCTGATCCCAGTCCATTTGCTAACTGGCAACCCGGGGTATACTATTGGGTAAACCGGCAGTTGGCGGAGTCACACAAAAACAAACATTCCGACACAGAATGCAAATTTTAAAGTAGATTGGTTTTTTAGAGAAACAATTATGTGAACTTCACGTTTCCAAAATATCTGCAAACATATTTATGTATTTTTATGCTTTAGCACAGTCAGAAAAAATTACATACAGCACCTTTAAGCAGCACACTTTTTCAAAAGTGATAATCATGAGCAATGTAGAAATAAAAAGAAAAGAAAAACAGTACTTTGATTAAATAAATGCAGCCTTTGTGAGTAGACGAGACTTTGTTAAAAAAAAAAAATATATCTTACCAACCCCAAACTATTGGGGAAAAAAACAATCAATTGTGGTTATGTGTACAAAATGTGAACAAATAAATATATAAAATATAGCTGCAAGCAGCAATTGCGGGGCCAAGCACAAAAGAGGCAGAATGAGGAGTTAAGCACGGCAAGGAGCAGCAGACCGACTACAACA
>JAHKKF010513843.1:0-11124 GCA_019740295.1 Labeo calbasu | reverse complement strand
TTTTCGCATTTTCGACGTAGCAACACTGGTCCAACCAACTGTGTCGGTTTTGGGAGGGGCTTCAAAAGAATCCGACCAATAACAGATGGCGGCTGTGTCCTACTTTATTATTGTTTTTTTAATATTGGTGATAAAACATTAAATTATTAGGTTATCATATATGTAATTCCAGCAATTAGATGTTTTTCCTCTTTATATGATATACAAACAAGAAAGACAATGGAAAATTGTATGTAAACAAAATATATTTAAAAGTGATACAGTACATATATGAAGCTCCTGCAGATAGCATGTAAATTATATCAGTTCTTAAAATGATATATAAATATTGTGTGGCAAGAGGTGAGAGTTAAGAATGAAGGATATTGAAACTTGAAATAATATTTCCATGAGTGGAGAAAATCAGTGGTGAAGTGAAATGTGTGGCATAGTTTGCCTTTCCTGGTAGTTGTTCCTGAGAAATAGATCAAGAAAGTGGAATGTTGTGGTCCTGGTAAGTTTTAAGCCAAACAGCTGACAGTGAGTGTCTTGACTTTGAATTAAAGTGATCGGGACAGCTCAAATCTTTATAAATCCCCACTCTGTCTTTCTCTCTTTCAGCTTGTACCCCAAGAGCTCTGTGTGAATCATGGACGAGGACTTTGATTTTGAGCGCCGCAGAGAGTTACGGAGACAAAAGCGAGAAGAGATGCAGCGGGAGGCAGAGAAGTAAGTCACAAACACTTTCATTTAGACACATTGTTCACCTCTTTTTAAAAAAAAAATGTTGAATTTGCTCTCAGTTGCATTCATTTTCAAATGGGATTCATTATTTTAAATGATGCAATAAAATTCTGATCACTGTCATCTCAATGATAAATTTAATGCTATTTTAAGCCACACAAGTGCCGTCTGTAATAGTCTGGCCAAGTTGGAGAGGCCTGCGTCTGTGTGATCCAAACAACCGTTCCTATGCTCGCCTCTCTATTCCTTATAAAGGTGCTTGTAAAAGTCTTCCTACATTTACAGTGTTTTGTTACAGTTGATGGGTCGGAAGAGTAAATCCAGATAATATCTGATTTTAGACAAACTTACATTGGATATGTATTTTTAGGAGTGTGATAGTTTCTTTCAGACAAGAAACAGTTTGACTGGCAGATGGGATGTGGACTAGTTTAATTTAGTTTAGTCAAATGATGAAATCTTAATGCTTAATAGTGTTATTTTAGTATCACTGAAATACTATTATGATTTTAATATTTTGAATGCCTTTTTTTGTTTATATGTTCTGTTTCAGTTATTTTAGTACATTAAGTTAAACTAAATTAATATGAAAAATAAAAAAGTTTATATAATTTCAGTAAACATTTATTTCAAGTAAAGAAAATGTTTTTTGTGTTTTTTTTCTTTTTTGTTTCAGTTTTAGTTATAGTCAACTATAATCACACAAAGAAATGAGAAATTACATTTAAAAAATGCTGCATTTTTTTCCTGTAATTATCATTGTTTCAGTAAAATAAAATCTTATTATCATTACTCTAATGGAAAAAAATGAAAGAAAGAAAATGCAATGCAAAATATCTAATATTCTGAATATTAAAAATATCTTAATACAGGCAATATTTTGTTTATGGAAATATGGTTTATATAATATAATTTATTAAATTTTTATATTATAAAATAAATTCATATATATATATATATATATATATATAGTTTCAATGAAAAATAAAATCTTATTATATTTACTAAATAAATACTAAATTATTTTAAAATAAAGCTAGTTTGTTGTATTGTGTAAATTATGCATTATGCTGCTTTCAATCAAAATAAATATGTTATAGTAAATTTCAAATGAGAATCACCATTGAGAATAATGAACACTGAAAAAAAAACAAAAAAAAACAATGCAGAATATCTTTAAAAATATTGTAATACAGGCACAATTTTGTTTATGGAAAATATTATTTATATAATATAATTTATAAAATATTTAGATTATAAAATTAACTTAATAAAATTCATATTATAAAATAAAATTATATTTTATATATATTATATATATTTTTTATTATATATTTGTTTTCACAGTAGTCAACTATAATCACAAAAAGAAATGAAAAATTGTATTTAGAAAATTAAGCATTTTCTTTTACTTATCTTTGTTTTAAAGCAAAATAAAATCTTATCATTAATTTAGTATTTAAATACTAAATTATTTTTAAAGAATGCTATAGTTTGTTGTACTTTCTAAATTACGCTGATTTTAATAAAAATATATATGTTATAGTAAATGAGAATCACCATTAAGAATAATGCAGCAATAAATAAATTAATAAATAAACACATAAAAAAACAAATGCAGATATATAATGATATCATGTTGCTACTAGTGGATACAGTGAAGCAATGTTTAATGTCATTATAAAGAAGAGAAATAGCATTGGCATGCATTATTGGTCTTTTGTGCACAATAAATGTCAATTATTCTGTTTAAACTGCTTTTGTTTAAACCAGATTAGATTTATTCATGTTTCTGTTTTTACACAAGCCTTCTGTGGAAATCCATCTTTATTTCAAAAACTGCTTGAAGTGCTACCCAGCAGCGAACATTAAAATTCTTGTGTAATATGAAAAATATGGATATTTAAAGTGGTCATTTAAAGCTTGCAAAACTTTATTCTCTTCATATTAATCCTTGAAATACATAAAAATGGTGTATTACCATGGCTAATGTGCACTGTGGGTTTGGCAGGCCAGGTTTGTTCAGTGTGTTTATAGTTCAGGACGACTTGGCCCACTCATAGACCGAGAGCTGCAGTTGCTCCATCCTTCTAGATCTCCCACTGTCCAGCGCTCCATTTAAGGACTGATCTGCAGATGTGTACTACTGGAGATGACAGATGCTTTACTGCTCTTTGTGAGGGAATAAGAACAGATGAAAGCACATACTAGAGTTACACATGACTGTCAGCACATATGATCACATGTTCACGTAGGATGGAATACACATGAGCAGTTTTGTATTGTTTGTGTAATTTGGGAGGTGGTGGCGGTAGTAAGCAGTCTTTGGAAAAGCTACAGATGTTAGATCGGCATCGTTCCAGTTTCTTTGGTTGTTAGTTACTCTAACATACAATATCATGGGTTTCTGTCTTTGCAATATTTAGAGTCTAGAAGTGTTTATCCTCAGGGATATTTTGAGTTTTATACAATAGTCTTTGTAATACAAATTCAGAAAAGAAGGATAACGCTTTCTTGTGACAACTTTGCAAACTTATTAAAAATAAAACACTGAAATAGGTACATTGCATAAGTATTCATACCCTTAAATTAAGCACCTTTACAGCCTCAAGTATTTGGCAATTGGCAATCTGGCAATCATTTGCCATTCTTCTATTCACCTCTTCACTTCTCAAGCTCTGTCAGCTTGGATGGGGTCTGGCAGACATTTTCAGACATTTAATATGCTTTAAAATGTAATTTATTTCTGTGATGCAACGCTGAATTTTCAGCATCATTACCTCAGTCTTCAGGAACCTGTGATTTTTTTTTTTTTCTTTTTTCAGGATTTGTTAATGAATAAAACGTTATAAAGAACTGAATTTATTTAAAATACAAATCTTTTGAAACAATATAAACTACTGTTCAAAATTTGTGGTCAGTAATTTTTAATTTATTTTATTTTTTTAAAAGAAACTAATACTTTTATTTAGCAAGGATTATTTAAATTGATAAAAAGTGACAGTAAGACTTATATTGTTAGAAAAGATTTCTATTTTGAATTAATGCTGTTCTTTTTAACATTTAGTCATCAAAGAATCCTAAAAAAAAAACCATCACAGGTTCCAAAAAAATATTAAGCAGCACAACTGTTTCTAATATTGATAATAAATCAGCATATCAGAATGATTTCTGAAGGACTGTGTGACACTGAAGACTGGAGTAATGATGCTGAAAATAAAATGCTTTGCTTCACAGAAATAAATTATATTTGTATATTAAATAGAAAATTGTTATTTTAAATTGCAATAATATTTCATAATATATATATATATATTTTTTTTTTAATGTGTTTTTGATCAAATAAGTGGAACTTTGATGCGCATAAGAAACTTCTTTAAACAACATTAAACAAATCTTACTGATCCCAAACTTTTGAATGGCAGTATATACATATATATATATATATTAAACTTTATTAAAAAAATAAATAAATAATAAATATTACATTTAATTCCACCTTGTTGCCAAAGCAACATTTCTAATTTTCATTTAGTTTCACTTTACTAAAATGACTAAAACTAAACCTGAAATAAAAATTAATAAAAACTATATTAATGTATTTCAAAAACAAAAGCTACTAAAAATGACAAAAACACACCACAATATTATTAAAACTTTAACTAAAATGAAAATAACGGAAAATACAAAACTAATTAAATAATTATTAATAATTATTTAATAGTATTTCAATGATGCTTAAATATCACAAATTTGACTTTTTTGACATCATCAAATTTTATAGATTTTTTTTTTTTTAAATTAAAATTTGATCAACTTTTATGAACAAGACAAGGTTAGTTTAGGTTGTGTGGTGCGACTCCCCAAAAATGTAAAGATATTTATAAATTAATACTTCAATAGGCTTTTAAAAAATACTTTTAACATCGAAAAATATATTTAAAAACATTTCTAAAAACCATGGATTATAAAGAGAACATTTCTTGGTAAAAATTATATCTCGATATTTTCTGGAATTTTTTGTATAACAATAATTAGACAATATTTTGCTGAGTATGTTATTGTGCTGGTATTTGATTCAATACTAATTAAAATGACTTGGGGCAAAAAAGGGAAAATGTACTTTAAATATAAACCTAAAATCGCCTGTAGGTGATGGCAGATCACTGCATGTGTAAGTCACTGAGTCATTCATTCAACTGATGTGTTCAAATGGCTGATTGATTTAGTAACGAAACACTGTCGTGTGTTGCTCAGAGATGCAAAACAGTTGCTGTTGCTTTGTTTGAAACTATTTTCGTTGACGAAATAGAGCAAAAACAGCAACTTGTGGCTAAAATGTAAGTCAGTTAATAGAAAGCGAACGGACAAGAAAAAAAAAATCACACGAAAAGTCACTTTTAAGCTTCACTGTGTCAACAATCAAAGCTTAAAAGGAAATCAAACCTTTGATAAAAATCACTTTCAAGTCCAGTGAATACTTAGGCCAAACCCACCACGCCTTACTTAATAACTTCTATCTGGAGAAATGATGAATTCTGACACTTTCTCCCTTTGTGTGCATGTTCGACTCTGAGTGTGAGGAATATATTTCTCGTCTTCACAATCCTTCACTTCTGCTGCACAATGTCATATTTCAGTCTGGTTTCAGAAACCATTTGGTGCATATGTGCTGGAATGACCGAGAGAGCAACTTTATTGAGATGGATGAGTCTCAAGAAAGAAACCTCAAGGCATTTCTACCACATCCATTGGCTTTGTAGTGGAGAAAACAAACTTTATTGGAATCATATCTGGAAAAGAAATATTCTTGATGAAAATTATTATTGAACTCCCCCAAATCCCAGCTGCCCGTCCTGGTTTCCAGTACAAAACAGCAACGGAGAGAACCCGCATATTTATTTCAAAGGAAGTGACCATGGCATCACCCATAAATCCCTTGTGCTTGATTAAACAGCGCACCAGATGCAGCAGCATATTTTCTAAATGCGGTTGCTCGTTCAATAGTTTCAACATATTACCACTTCAGAACGATGCCATCATAATTCTGTCAGACTTAGTTTTCAAGTATCAACTATATTGTCAAAGAAATGGTGCGGCTTCTAATTCATTTATTCAGCATGTGAATTATAGGGATTCAGTCTTCATTCATCTTTTCAGCATCCCGAAAAGGATTTCAAAATATTACATCAGTTCTATGATTGACTTTACACTCGACCAATCATTGAGTGTGAACGTCACATGATGAAAGGCCTTTTTATAATATAATGCAAGGACTACTGGGAACATTTTGTCCTGTAGTTTATAATAATATGACTTTTCTTTTGCATTTAAAATTTAAAAAATACTTTTTTATATAAGTTCATGCATTGTCTTGTTGAAGGTTATATAGATTTTCATCATAAATTTGATTGCAATTTATATTTTAAAAAGATTTAAAATATTTTAAACTAATATTGACATTTTATATTATAAATATTACAGCACATTAAAATATCATTTTTAATGTTTTAAGTTTTGTTTTTTATTTTTATTTTTACTTTACCTTTAAAATTATGATTTTTCTTATAGTATATTTATACATATTTATCTGTTCAGCTAAAAAATAAATATGTAGTGAATGATGTCCTGTTATCATAACAAAATAACTAAAAGGCAGGGGTCTTTTATCACCCTGAAAGAGTTTAATTTTTTATCATGACAGATTGACTGTACATTATAATAAATGTGCATGCATTGTTTTGTTAAAAGTGATATAGATTTTCACCATAAATTGTATTGCAATTTACATTTACAAATGATAAACTAATATTTACATAAATGTTTTAATGTTTTTTGTTTTTGCATTTATATTGTACGTAGTTATCTATAATTCTAAGAAGGAAATATGTAATGAATGATGTCCAGTTATTATAACAAAATAACCAAGAAGCAAGGGTTTCTTATAACCTTGTACGAGTTTTTGTTATTATGACAGTTTTTGTTATTATGACTGACGTACATTATAATAAATGGACGTGAAATATTAAATGCATGTACTTATACAAATAAGTATTTTTATTGTATAAGTACATGCATTGTCTTGTTGAAGGTAATATAGATTTGCACCATCAATTTTATTGCCATTTATATTAAAAAAAATTTAAACTAATATTATGATATTTTACATTTTAAATATTGTGGTACATTAAACTGTAATTATTAATGTTTTAATTTTTATTTTTGATGTTTATATTTTTAAATGTTTATTTTTTATTTATATATATATATATATATATATATATATATATATATATATTAGATTTAAAATATTTTAAACTAATATTGATATTATTNTTTAATTTTTATTTTTGATGTTTATATTTTTAAATGTTTATTTTTTATTTATATATATATATATATATATATATATATATATATATATATATATTAGATTTAAAATATTTTAAACTAATATTGATATTATTATATTAATTAAATGAGAAATAATATGGGACATTAACATTACATTTTTTAATGTTTTAATTTTTGGCTTTGGTTTTAATTTTTAATTGTTATATTTATTTTTACTTTAGAGAAACAAGGGTCTTTTATCACCCTAAATGAGTTTATTTTGTTATCATGACAGACTGACTGTACATTATAATAAATGGACATAAAATATTAAATGCATGTACTCAAACAATTAAAATACTTTATTGTACGTAAAATGCATTGTCTTGTTAAAGGTAATAAAGATTTTCACCATACATTTTAACTGCAGTTTATATATAAAAAATGTTAAATAATGACATATTTTAAATTATAATTAATATGGCACATTAAAATTATTTTGTTTTATATAATAATATTTTTGATGTATTTCATTTTTTTATGTTTTTTTTATTATTATTTTATTTTTAGATTCTTTTACCTTTAAAATTATTTATTTATTACAGTATATTATACATACATCATCTATTTGCTTAAGAAAAAAATATGTAGTGGATGATGTCCAGTTATTATAACAAAATAATCAAGAAGCAGAGGTCTCATCACCCTAAGGAGTTTTATCATGACAGACTGACCGTACTTTATAACTGAATGGACATGAAATATTACTTTAAGCTGAAATTGCTTTATTATGTGAAAAGAAAGAGACCACAGAGTGATATGAAAGACATAAAACTAGCACAGCTATGTATTTTTGACTAGCTAATGCTCCCCAAAAGCATTGTAAGTCTAAGTAGATTGAAGACCCCACTGACACCAGCAGTCTCTACGATCACCTTAGGTTTACAATGCTTTTGAGAAATGCTTCCCTGGTCTTCAGTACAATGGGAATCTGGCCTGTCATGTGCTGAATCTCTCGGCAGCAGGTTAAGGAAACTCCACAGACTTTGGAATGTTTTGACTGCTGCTTTTATTCCAAGATTCGACCATAATGTTTCGGTATCTGTCAGGAGTGTGAGCTTTTTCCCTCCGTCTCTCCTTGCATTTCATCTGCCGCACTGGAGGTCTGAAAGCTATTGTATTCATCCAGCAACACGTCTTACAGAAGACAGACTGTGTTCTTCCAGGAAAATCACAGATACTCCATCTGACTGTCTTTTTGGATGACCTTTTTTATATGGAACTCCCTGAGAGGATCGGATTGTTTCGGATTTCCGCTGATGGTCTCGAGATGGAGAAACAGAATTGCGGTCCCTGTTATGGGTTTCTCTCTACCATCTACAACATCTGCAAATGATTGCGAAGGGAAGTGAAGAGGAGAAGGGGAAAAAATAAAACCCATCCTCCATCAATTGACCATTTCAAGACCTCTCACTGCCTTATAAACACCAACATGCCATGGCAAACTCAAGCCAGGCCGGACTCAATCAACTACAACGGAAAGACGGAGAATTCGAGAACATCTGAGCCCGAACTCTGAAGGGGAAAGGCATCTTAAGTTTACAATCTTGCTAATTTACCATGACGCTAGGATGCTAACAAAGCTCTCCCCTCAGATTGAAGTCCAGACCTCGCTCTGTATACTTCCATGCCTCAAAGATTTCGTTACAGTTGAGGTTTTTGCGTCTGACCAGCATCTTAAGCAAGCTGGAAAACCAAGCATAAATAAACACAAGAAACTGTTTATATGAATCTCAAGGTCTAATTTAGTCAACAGAAAAGTACTGGTATTGGAATTGTATTGCCATGTTTTTGACATGTACCAAGGTTAAACCATTTAAATTATATTGTATATTAAACTTTAAGCACATATGTAACCCAGGATCACAAAACCAGTCATAAGGGTCAATTTTTCAAAATTGAGAAGTGAATAAATAAGCTTTCCATTGATGTATGGTTTGTCAGGAAAGGACAATATTTGGTCGAGATACAACTGTTTAAAAACCTGGAATCTGAGAGTGCAAAACAAATCAAAATATTGAGAAAATCACCTTTAAAGTTGTCCAACTTTTAACTTCTTAACAATGTATATTACTAATCAAAAATTAAGTTTTCATATATTTACAGTCGGAATTTTACAAAATATCTTCAGGGAACGTGATCTTTACTTAATTTCCTAATGATTTTTGCAATAAAAGAAATAATTTTGACCCATACAATGTATTTTTGGCTATTGCTACAAATATACCCCAGCAACTTAAGACTGGTTTTGTGGTCCAGGGTCACATATGTGACCCAGGACCACAAAACCAGTCATAAGGTTCAGTTTTTTTTAAATTAAGATTCATACATAATTTGAAGGATGAAAAAATAAGCTTTCTATTGATTGTATGGTTTGTTAGGATAGGACAATATTTGTCCGAGATACAACTATTTAAAAAATCTGGAATCTTGGGGTGCCAAAAAATCAGAATATTGAGAAAATTGCCTTTAAAGCTGTCCAAATGAAGTTCTTAGCAATGCATATTACTAATCCAAAATTAAGTTTTGATATATTTACAGTAGGAAATTTACAAAATATCTTCATGAAACAAGATCTTTACTTAATCTCCTAGTGATTTTTGGCATACAAGAAAAATCAATAATTTTGACCCATACAATGTATTTGTAGCTATTGCTACAAATAAACCCATGCTACCTAAGACTGGTTTTGAGGTTCCAGGGTCACATATGAGGAATTTCTGTTTTTTTAGTATTAAAATCTGTTTATATTTTTTTTAGACTAGATAGATTGATTTTCAAGCTCACATTTGGTCGTATAACCATTATTGACTCTTTGGGGTGAGGTAAAGTTTATGAAGTGTGTTTCCCACACGTTCTTTCAGCACTGAGCCAAGAAGCATTCATATATCTGTCAGTATTGTCTGTCTGCATTCATACTAAAGAATGAGAGTCTTTACTTACATGTCTGTGTCCCACCGCCTTTACAGGATGAACTCTCATGATGATGATGAGGAGGCGGCCCGGGAACGTCGGAGACGAGCCCGTCAGGAACGCCTGCGCAATACGGAGAATGAAGAGTCGAGTAGTACTACAGCAGAAACGAACAGGTAGATCTTGCATTTTTTATTTGTGTGTGTGTTTATACACTGCTGTTCAAAAGTTTGGGATCAATAAGATTTTTAATGTCTTTTATGCTCATCAAGGCTATATTTATTTGTTCAAAAATACAGAAATGCAGGAGTAGAGTAAACGACAGGCGTAACCTTACAAAAGTTATGCGTTTTAAAACTGTATACTGTACTGTAAACTGTACTATAACTGTACTGTACTGTAAACGCAGCCTAAGCTGTTGTAAATTACTCTACAAGCATAGACCTTTGTTTACGTCTGTGTTGCTTGGCAACCACTTTGTTGCAACCACAGCCATTTCTGTGGAACCTCATTGTTTGGTGGAAGAATTTTTTTTAATTAATATTATTACACGTTATTTACTCTGTTTTATTTTATGAAACCTTACTACGTATATGGAATAACCGTTTTATAAAAGCAGTATAAATGCTTTGCGTCGTGCCTAACAATGCACCTTAGCTGTTATGAATTCACTGTAAACGAGGGCTTATTGCTTTATTTTAATATACTTCAAAATATAAGTAGCACAGGTATATTTGTAGCAGTAGCCAAAAATACATTGTATGGGTCAAAATGATCGATTTTACTTTTATGCCAAAAAATCGTTAGGATATTAAGTAAAGATCATGTTCCATGAATATATTTCGTAAATTTTTCTTACCGTAAATATATCTAAACTTAATTTTTGATAAGTAATATGCCTTGCTAAGAACTTCATTTGGACAGCTTTAAAGGCGATTTTCTCAATATTTTGATTTTTTTGCACCCTCAGATTACAGATTTTCAAACAGTTGTTTCTCCGACAAATATTGTCCTATCCTAACAAACCATACATCAATGGAAAGCTTATTTATTCACATGATTTATAAATCTCAAAAAAAAATTGACCCTTAAAAC
>JAHKKF010513842.1:0-22432 GCA_019740295.1 Labeo calbasu | reverse complement strand
CCATGATTGTGTAGCCTAGTGAACCAAACTGAGAGACCATTTTGAAGGCTCAGGAAATCTTTGCAGGTGTTTTGAGTTGATTAGCTGATTGGCATGTCGCCATATTCTAATTAGTTGAGATAGTGAATTGGTGGGTTTTTGTTAAATGTGAGCCAAAATCATCACAATTAAAAGAGCCAAAGACTTAAACTACTTCAGTCTGTGTGCACTAAATTTATTTAATACACGAGTTTCACAATTTAAGTTGAATTTCTGAAATAAAATAAATAAACTTTTCCACGACATTCTAATTTATTGAGATGCACCTGTATATGCACATATTATCAATGCTGGTAACAGTTGTGCTGCTTAATATTTTTTTGGAACCTGTGATACTTTTCTCAGCATTCTGCGATGAATAAAAAGTTAAAAATAAAGAGCATTTATTCAAAATACAAATCTTTTCTAACAATACAAGTCTTTACTATTACTTTTTATCAATTTAATACATCCTTGCTGAATAAAATAAGTAATTTCTTTCAAAGAAACAAAAGTAAGAAAAAAATTATTGACCCCAAACTTTAAACAGTAGTGTACATTGTTACAAAAGATTTCTAATTTAAATAAATGCTGTTTTTTTTATGTTGCACAAGCAGTGTTTCCAACACTGATAATAAATCAACATGTTAGAATGATTTCTGAAGGATCATGTGACACTGAAGACTGAATTAATGATGCTGAAAATTTAGCTTTGCAACACATAAACAAATTACATTTTAAAGTATATTGAAATAGAAAATCACTATTTTAAATTGCACAAATATTTCACAATATTACTATTTTTTCTGTATTTTTAATCAAATAATGCAGTCTTGATGAGCAGAAAAGACTTCGTTAAAAAACATTAAAAATCTTACTAATCCTAAACCTTTGAACGGCAGTGTATATGACATATACTATAATAATAATAATATCAACATCTTTTGATGGGTTCTAGGATGGATATACATGTACATGACATATATGTCCAAATTTGCACTACACATACATAAACATACATATTTGTATGGACTAGATATATGTTAATATATAAAATGTTTCCAATTTCTAATAGGTTTTATGCATTATTTTACAATATATATACATTTTATTTTCAAACAATATAAATTTTAAATATGTACAAACAGCAATAAATGTTACTTAAACTAAGTACAGATGCTGCTACATACTAGTCATGACAAAAAAAATAGTGCTGAATTTCAACAAATTGCACAGAAACCAATGTACCTGTAGGTACTGTTTTTAAACCACAACACAAGTTTTTTTAACAGGAGGGTTACAAGTGTAGAAATGTCATTGCATTGCACACACTACATAAAAACTTGAGGCCATTATAAACAGCATGCAACGCAAGAAAAAAAAGTGACATGTTCTCCAAACGCCGTCTGCAAACAACCTTGAACATCTGGCCTTGGAAAATAGCAAGCAGACATCTTGCATAAATAATGCAAGCCTTTAAGTGCCGCCTCTATCTATCCCATCATAAATGACAGCGTGCTCGGTGCAAGAAATGATCAAGACATCCATTTATACGGAGGAGCCAAGTGGGCGAAGGCGCACGGCACCATTTCAATAACTTCTATGCCTCAGCCACCTGCGCTTGAGGATAAGAGCACCTATCGAAAGATTTTTCGCACCTCCTATTTTGGAAGGGCTTCAAAAAACAGCCCTGTTTGCTGACATTCATATGAAAGCGATTTATAGGAGCTTCCTCCTTTGGCAGTCAATGCACGAAACCTCAGCCCAGTCTGCTGCTCTCAATTACGGACAGTGGCTCTGTTTTCTCCAAGGACTCACAGAGAGTTTGAAAAGAATTAAAGTTATCTGCCAATTAAAAAAGTGAAAATTTCCAGTTTGAATCCAGTATCTGTATGGGAACACTAAGAATTGTGTGCTTTGATTATAAATATAAATATTTGATCATGACGATTTTAGCTTCACATTACAGCAGCTATTTCTTAGCTTATGAAAGTACATTTCCCAGCACTGCAAATTACAGATGGTAAAAACATAAGGACAAATTATCAAAATAGACTGCAGATTCGCTTATACACATTTGGCTTTGTAGCAGTTCAGACACTTTTCATGCTGTCTTCAAAGCCATTGGTATTCATTGGTAAGAAATGAAAATGATCAATGAACTTAATTAAATTGAGGGAGACTCTTACACAATAACACTTTCTCAATCTCAAATAATTGGTTAGAATGGATTTTTTTTCCAGTCTTGCTGCATAAACTTCAATAAAGTTTGTCAAGCTACTAGATAAAATTGTGTCCAAGTCAAGTTAACAGTTTATGTGACAATATTACTGCCAAGAGTTTTCATTCACAGTTACATTCATTCATTCAGTAACTTTGATTTTACAGCAGACAGGGATGTTTAGCCAACCCATTTACAGTTGAAGTCAAAAGTATCTGCAAAATGTTAATTATTTTACCAAAATAAGAGGTATCACACAAAATGTAAATAATATAAAATATAGTCCACAAGAGAAAATAATAGTTGAATTTATAAAAATGAAAGTTTACATATATTTGATTCTTAATACTGTGTTGAATGATCCTGAATAATCCACAGCTGTGGATTTTTTTTTTTTTTTTTTTGGTTTAGTGATAGTTGTTCATGAGTTCCTTGTTTGTCCTGAACAGTTAAACTGCCCACTGTTCTTCACAAAAATCATTCAGGTCCCACAGATTCTTTGAATATTCCACTATTACAGAAGGTCCAAATGCTCACTGATGCTTCAGAAGGAAACACAATGCATTAAAGGGGTCATCGGATGCCCATTTTCCACAAGTTTATATGATTCTTTAGGGTCTTAATGAAAAGTCTATAATATACTTTGGTTAAAAACAACACCCTTTTTACCTTGTCAAAATGAGCTCTGCAAAAAAATCAACCCATTCTGATGGATTGTTCCTTTAAATGCAAATGAGCTCTGCTTGCTCCGCCCCTCTCTTCTCTCTGTGGAGTGATGAGCCTATTTAGCACATTTCGCCGTGAAACTTGCTAACTAGCATGTTATTAGGAAAGACGATTGCAGAGATTCATAAAAAAACCCTTATACTCACTTGTGCTGTAGGTCAAGCTGGATCATGAATGATTTGCGCTAACATAGACGCATTTATGTAGATCGGGAGGCGCATTCCCTTCACAAACAAATGTAATCCACCGCATCTTCAGCGGCTCAGATGTTGGGAGTAAATGACGACCACTATGTTCATTATTACATCCAGCAACACAACACCTCAATCATTCAACCAGAGATATTCTTGTCTAATTTATATCCCTGATCCGGCATTGAAACAATGGAGGTCGGACTGTTGCAGCTGATCTGAGGTAAGACCCTCATGTCAATCAACTATCGTGGGAGCGGCCTCTGTCGGTGTGATTTTTACACCGACATGCATCTGAGAATGGCTCGATTTGAAAAAGGGGATATTATTTTTTAAATAAAATAATTATTAAAATGATTATTATGATTATTAAAAACCACTGCATGGATTTTTATCATTATAGGGTAGATTTGTTTGAACATTAATGTTCAAACAACATAAAAGTGAACTTTGCATCCGATGACCCTTTTAACACCGGGAGTGTGAAAACTTTTGAACTGAATGAGGATGTGTACATTTTTCTTATTTTGTCTAAATACCATATTTTTTTCATTTAGTTCTGCCCTTCAGAAGCTACAGAAGATGCATGTTCCCCAGAAGACAAAATAAGTTAAATTTACCCTGAACTTCAAAAGTTTTCAACCCCTGGCTCTTAATGCATTGTGTTTCCTTTTGAAGCATCAGTGAGCATTTGAACCTTATGTAATAGTCCCTCAGTTGTCCTCAGTGTGAAAAAATGGATCTGAAAATCATACATACATTGACAGAAAGGGTTCAAATACACAAAAATGATGAAAAACCAAAGAATTTGTAGGACCTAAAGGTTCTTTTCTGAAGAACAGCGGCAGTTTAACTGTTCAGGACAAACAAGGAACTCTTGAACATTTATCACTAAACCAAAAAACAAAAACACAGCTGTGGATCATTCAAGTGACAACAGTATTAAGAATCAAGTATATGTAAACTTTTAAACTGGGTCATTTTTATAAATTCAACTATTATTTTCTCTTGTGGACTAAATGTAAATGTCTTTTATGTGAAATATCGTATTCAGGTCAGTACTAAATACAAAATATCATGCATTTTGTATGATCCCTCTTATTTTGGTAAAATAACTAACAATAACTAACGTTTTGCAGATTCTGCAAGGTGTACGTAAATTTTTGACCTCAACTCTATATAAAGCAGAAAATACATAAAGATATTATTATAATGTATTATAACTGTGGTTATAATTATTCTTAAGATCATACAATGCATTATAAAGTGCATTACAAGGCATAATTAATGCATTAGACCTAAATTTATGATGCATTATATATAAAGGCATTAAGGTAAATTATTAATAAAACATTTAAATTGATTGCATGTAAAATGCAGTGACAAAATGTTCAACGATTGAGTTGCGTTCTAATTTTAATTAAGCAAATGGCAAAAATCCATGTTTAAGTGTCCCTCCATCCGGTTCCAAGGATCTGACATGTCAGCCTGCGGGAGACATCTGACTAAAGCGACACTTAAAAGGTCAACAGATTTATTCAGAGGACACGTTCGTCAGCGGCGCGAGGAAAGTTTGGCAACAGGAAAGAGATGTGACTATTTCATAACCTGGTTAATGAAGGATGAACGTAGCTTTGAGCTGTTCCAGTGAGAATATTTTGTATTCCTGTGTCTTAATAAATTCAGTTGCATTATGAAACGCCTCTCTAAGCAAAGCTGAAGGACAGAATATCATGAAATAATAAAGGTTTCTCCCGCCTCATTAACTCAATCAGCTCGTCGGTATGGGAGAGAGCTCGCTGTGCTGCTGAATCTGTAAAGAATTATTATTGGGTTTTTATCTGTTTATTTATGTGCAGAAAAAACCTGAGCATTTTATCAGAGTGTGTAGTTGAATCAAGACAGAGAGGTTATGTTTGATTTCCTGTGCATCTAAAATAGACTGTGGCCTTTGAAAAAAGCGGGTGTACTGTAAACCTTGATTGAATGTTACAGCCTTTTTTAATAGCAAAGGATGACAAGAGAATACATAGATGGCTATAAACTAACAGAATATAATCAATATCAATAATTTAGCTTATATTATACCAAAGGACCTCAAACAAACATTTGCTGCAAGATCTTACATGGTTAACAAGAGCACTTCATTATTGACCAATTTATAGTTTATACACTCAAAAAAATGCTGGGTTATTTTTTTTTAACCCAAATGCTGGGTTCAGCCCGTTGGGTCATTTTTAATATTGTTACCTAGGTGCTTGGATATTTTTTACCCAAATGCTGGGCTCAACTTGTTGGGTTATTTTATTGGGTTATTATATTTTTTACCCAGGTGCTGGGTAGTTTTTCTGTAACTAAGTTGCTGGGTCATTTTTAATCACCGGGTCAACCCTTGTCTCTGACGAAACAACCCAGCTGCTGAGTTACAGTCAGAGCACAGACTTTTTGAGTCCTCTACATGAGAAAGGAGCTCTCAGCACCGCCGATTTGCACTTCTTCAGTAAAATATATAGGTTTGCATAAATTTTATTTCATTTATAAAGTCTTTACTGTGCTGTAAATTGTATTATTTTACACAACGCAACATAAGGACGAGATGTCAGTCAGCCGGTTAGCAGCGGTGTTGTTTCGCAGGATGGAAACACCTTTTGCCTTGCATAAAATAAATGGATTTTATTCGTTACTGTACTGAGTTTAATTTAAATTGATGTTAAAATATGTCAGCCATGGCATCTTTAAGCTACAAGTGAAAGTCTGAAGTTCGCAGTTAACCCAGCGAACAGCAGCTCATCACCGGCTCAGATTTTGGCGACCCACCGGCATGACAATAAGTACTATTTCGGTAAAAAGCGATTACAGGGAATGGTTGAATACACTAAAAATTTTAATTCTACTTTTAAATGTTACATTTTTTAGGTCTAAAATGCTTGTTAAATGAGTTTAAATGTATGTAATATTATAAACTATGCTGTATTCACCCAAATAAAATTAATTTGTCTTGTATTTTGTCCATGTGTTCTTGCTTAATGTTCTTCTTTTGATTATTACTGTTGCCTCTAGTAATTCTGTGTGTGTTTTTGAAAGCACCAGTCCATTTTAAACCAGCAAAATAATATTTTTTAAACAATAGCTGATTTAAATAAAATAACTCTGCATGTTTGGTAAAAACATTTAACCCAACCAGCTGGGTCAAAATTACCTAGCATGTGTTCTGTCCAATATTTACCCAGTGCTGGGTTGGCAAATAACCAAAGTTGGGTTGTTTTAACCCAGCATTTTTTTAGAGTGTAGTAACCATAAAAAGTAATAAAATAAATGCATTAGTAAGGATGCACTTGATTTAAATTGCTGTGTCACTACACTTGTATTCACGTTTTTTTTATATATCGCTTTTTAAGTAATTTTGTAGTATAGAATATATTGACATGGAGACTATTAGCATGCTAAAACTCTTTCAGAAAAGTTTTCACTAAATTCAACCATTTCAATAAAAAAATTATCTTTTCTTAAAAGGATAGTTCATCCAAAAATGAAAATTACCCCATGATTTACTCACTCTCAAGCCATCCTAGGTGCATATGAGTTTATTTTTTCAGGCAAATACAATCGTAGTTATATTTAAAAATGTCCTGGCTTTTCCAAGCTTTATAATGGCAGTGAATGGGTGTTGAGATTTTTAAGTCCAATAAAGTGCATCCATCCATCATTAAAGTACTCCACATAGCTCCGGAATGTTAATATAAGCCTTCGGAAGCAAATCGATGCATTTGTATAAGCAAAATATCCATATTTAAAACTTTATAAACAATAATCTCTAGCTTCCTCTAACCGTTCATGTAACATAAGCTCATGTAACATAAGGAAAACCAGTCTCGTCTTGGCTTATATCGAAATCTTTCGACATTTTTCTTTACAAATCCTTGTTTTGTGCTTCTAATTCCTGACCGGTGTTTTGTTCTGCTCTCTCCTCTATGCTTCCGCGGTCTCCTACATCCTACAGTACATCATGCCCCTCTTTTGTGAACATGCATACGACAGTTAGTGAAAGGTAGAGAATTTGGTTTATAAAGTTCAAAATTCAGATATGTTTCCCTCACAAATGCATCAAATCACTTCTGAAGGCCTTCATTAACCCCCCGGAGCCGTGTGGAGCACTTGTTATGATGGATGGACGCACTTTATTTTGCTTCAAAAAATCTCAACACCCATTCACTGCCACTATAAAGCTTGGAAGAGCCAGGATATTTTTTAATATAACTCCGATTATATTTGTCTGAAAGAAGAAAGTCATATACAGCTAGGATGGCTTGAGGGTGAGCAGAACGGGGTAATTTTCATTTTTGGGTGAACTAGCCCTTTAACATCTCACAAATCCAACTTTTTCCAAATGCAAGTTTATATATCACAATTCTGAGTTTCTGTTTTATTATTATTCATTAAAATCACTATTGTGCCACAAAAAAATTACCTTTATTTTATTTCATGGCAGGAACAGGCTTCCCTACATTATAGACAACCCACTGACTGAAAGTAGTTTCACACATGCCTAGTTTGCATAGGAGCATGTTTGTTAATTAGTGCGTGTATTAAGTGAATGTCCTCCAGTCATGTCATTACTCCTCCTATGAGGGGGATTGCAAACTTTCTGGCTCTAGGTCTCGTTGCTGCTTCGCTGCCAGTAAGATCAAGCCAGAGGCAGCTGGAGCTTTTTGATAAAGGTTGTTTGCCTGCATTTCAAAGTCATCCCGATCTTTCTCTCGGAAACACATAAAGGGTTTAAGAGCTGTGTGTCTCAAAACAGCAATCAAAGAAATGTCTGAGAGCTACCGCCAGAGGTAGAAAATGTTCTGCAAAGATCTTATTGGAAAGAGACGTGTTATTGCATCAGCTGAGGTGCTGGTGCTGGATTTCACCCAGAGGAGGAGCAAGTCATAAGGTTCAATCCAACATATTGCTTTCATAGGAAAGTAATAAAACAAGCCCAGCAATAAAGTAAGGAAGGATTACATAATGATAAAGTACACATATAATCTACTAATTAGGGTCTGTTCCCAAATGTTGGTGCCTCATGATGAATGCATCTGTCTGATGCATGATCCTGTTATATAACCTCATTGCAGCCTCAGACTAAAGTAATACATTTATTTCATACTAAGTATAGTTAAAATCTATTATGACTCTAAAAATTATGATTAAACTTTATTACTAGTACTACTTGAGAACAATGCACATTTCTTAATATTAAGCCTAAAATGTGTTTTAATGTCACTGATCTTTAAATGCAAGATATTTAAAGTCTACCTGATGCATACTTGCAATATTTCCACTTTAGCACAATCAAATATACTTAAGTGTATCTTTAGTTGGAGTTCAGCACTACTTCCGTACAAGTAAAGTGCATTAAGTACAAAACTTTTCTAGTTTAGTATACCAAAAGTACAACTGCAGGGTAATTTTATTAAGTACATAAATATGTAAATGTTTCTGCTTAGCATGAAATAAATGTATTTCAAATACATTTTAGTATATTTAATTTACACTAGGGTAAAAATGGAAATGGTGAGTTTATATCTCAAAACTTATAATAAACTGCGACTAATCATAATTGCAACTTTGTTTTATGTAAGTGCAACACCTTACACTTTTACAATTAAACTTTTCACAATTTTTTATTTTAATTTTTTTTTGCATTTATTTTAATTATTTTTAATCACACTTTTTAGTTTGTACTCTGATTTGAAAACTAGAGTCCATTGTTCAAAAGAAAGAAAGAAAGAAAGAAAGAGTTTCTTGAAGAGAGATGTGCTATAACTTGGTGTTAAAACAATTTTTTATTTAGAAATCAGTAAATTTCACACAAAAAAAAGAAAAAAAGAACAGCAAGAAACATTTAATTAAATATGAAAGTAGAAAGACTGAAATAGTAATATAAAGACACCTTTATATTTTCATATTTAAAGATCCTATTGGATCTTATTTTGGAGCATTAAAAAAATATTAATCTATTCATTTACTTATTTTACAATAATAATAATAATAATAACAATCTCAACACTGTCTTCGGCAGAGCTGCCTTTGAAGCGGTTTCATTATTAATAATTTTTTGTAATATTGATTTTGTAATATTTTATAGTATTGAGTTATTGAAGGGGATTGAATCTGCATTGGATTAAAGAGATAGTTCACCCAAAAATGAAAATTACCCCATAATTAACTGACCCTAAAGTCATCCTAGGTGTATATGACTTTATTCTTTCAGACAAATACAAAAAGAAAGTGTTATATTAAAAAATGTTCTCTTCCAAGCTTTATAATGGAAGTGAATGGGTGTTGAGATTTTAAAGTCCAATAAAGCGTATCCATCTATCCTAAAAAGTACTCCACATGGCTCCGGGGGTTAATAAAGGCCTTCTGAAGTGAATCGATGCATTTGTGTAAGAAAAATATCCATATTTAAAGCTTTATAAACTGTAATCTCTGGCTTCCGCGTTCATGAGAGTGGTGTTCCAGCGGATGACATAGGATGTAGACTCCGGTCACGAATTAGAAGTACAAAACAAGGATTTGTAAAGAAAAACGTCAGAGGATTTCGATATAAGCCAAGAGGAGACTGGTTTTTGCTGCAATCTTGCGAGACTAGCATATTCCAACCAGAATTTATGCAACGCCTACGTCCTACGTCATCTGCTTTAACGCCACTCTCTAGTATATTACGCTCTCTCTCTCTTTCTCTCTCGAGATTGCGGTTTCGGAAGTTTTAAATATGGATATTTTTCTTACACAAATGCATCGATTCACCTCCGAAGGCCTTTATTAAGCACCCGGAGCCGTGTGGAGCACTTTTATGATGGATAAATGCACTTTATTGGATTTCAAAATCTCAAAACCCATTCACTGGCATTTTTAAGCTTGGAAGAGGCAGGACATTTTTTAATATAACTCCGATTGCATTCGTCTGAAAGAAGAAATTCATATACACCTACACTCAAAAAAGCTGGGTCATTTTATTGGGTTATTTTTTATTATTTTTACCCAGGTGCTGTTTTTTTTTTTTAACCCAATGCTATGTTCAACTTTGGGTCATTTTGGGTTATTTTTAATTTTTTTTTTTTTACCCAGCTTTTGGGTACTTTTTCTGTAACTTTTCCTGTCTCTGATGAAACAACCCAGCTGCTGAGTTACCGCAGGCTTTTTTGAGACCTCTAGGAGAGAGCTCAGCGTAGCCAATTTGGTGCACAGGGGGCAGTAACCGAAAGGTTGCCGGTTCGAGTCCCAGGTCCGACAGGGATTGAAGGTGGGGGGAGTGAATAAAGGGCGCTCTCTCCACCCTCAATACCACGACTGAGGTGAGTCCCTTGAGCAAGGCACCGAACCCCCAACTGCTGCCCACTGCTCTGAGTATGGGTCACCATAAGCGGTCACCATACTTGGTCACACATCCTTTCCTTTTTTCTTTTCCTTTCCTTCTTCAGCGAAATAAAGATTTGTATACACTCATGTCAATTATAAAGTCTTTACTGCAACGCAACATACAAGGACGAGATGTCAGTCAACTGCGTCAGCAGTGGTTGTGTCGCAGGATGGAGTCTTGATATTAAAATATGTTCTCTAATATCAGTACTGTTTGTTTATGGGCAGGTTTTGGAGTCAGTCACGGCATCTTTCAGCTACGAGTGAAACATGAGGCCGTGTCTGAAGTTTGCAGTTAACCCGGAGAACAGCATCCCTTCACCAGCTCAGATTTTGGCAACACACTGGCATGAGAATTAGAGCTATTTCGTTAAAAAGCAATTACAGAGAACAGTTGGATACACTAAAATTAAAATGCTACCAGGGCTCGACAATAAGGAGTTTTAACAATGATTAATCTATATTTAATTTATACAGTAGAGTACAGATGCACCGATCGACAGGACATATTTCAACTGATCTCTGTTCTGGGCTTGCACACAAACTGCATGCAATATTTTTTCAAAATGTCATGTGTGTGGAAATATTACGAACTCTTTAAACATCCGTTAACAGAGGCCAGAGACGCTGAAGACGAACACAAAAAGGAAAAAAATACTGTAACGTTAGCAGGCAGAACAAGATCACAGTTCACAATGTGCGAAATACTGCGAATAATATCCTAAATATTGAAATGGGGTTTATATGACTGTATCTCTGAGGAAAACAGATCGTTTTAAGAAAGGTTTACATGGCGTTTTCTTTTCATTTACCTCTGTATAATGCATTTAAAGTTGCGTTCATAAGCACGACGCTGCTTTGTTTACAGCGGTAACCAGGGAAACGCTGTATCATTATTCCATAAGCGCCACCTGCGTTCATTCAGTCCGTCTGCTGTTTTTCACTAAGCATCCTTTAATTTGTAATAAAATAATTATAATAACATCACTTTTGAACAAACAAATAATGTCTAACTTTATATTTGTTAGTCTAGTAGGTTTTGCTGTGATATCGAAATTGGAATCGAGAATTGTAGCAATACAACAAACAGAATTGTACAATAGCTGACTTGAATGAAATAAACCAACATGTTTGGTAAAAACATTTAACCCAAACAACTGGGTCAAAATAACCTAGCGTATGTTCTGTCCAATATTTACCCAGTGCTGAGTTGCCAAATAACCCAAGTTTTTTTTAGAGTGTAGGTTGGCTTGAGGGTGAGTAAATCACGGGGTAATTTTCATTTTGACTAAACTATGCCTTTATATTCACTATTGTCTTTCGAGCTGCTTTATAACTTAATAGAATTAGAGAGAGCCCTTATACATCATAAATCAAAGTCATTTTGTAATCTTGAAATTTCAACACTGCTATTTACCTGTTTATTTATGTAAAGCTGCTCGGAAACAATCTGTATAAAGCGCTATATAAATAAATGTGACTTCACTTGACTTGACGATCGCTCTGGGCAAGACCTTCCACAAATGCAATCATTTCAAATTCATATCTGACACAGTCTACGATCGCCAGCTGGCCTGCGAATCCACTGACGTAAATTTCAGCATTAGAGAGCTAATTATGAGCTTGATAGTGTGAAACAGAGGGTCTGCTCTAAACTGGCCCCTGTTGTGCTAATATCCTCAATTATCCTGCTAACATTAGTGACACTGATGTCGACTTTTAAATGTCAGCACTCAAGCAAAGAGCCAACAATTATTCAGCACTGAGTCAGAATGACCTCACAGACCCTGCCAACAACAAATCCTCCAATCAAACAATCCTGGGCCAAATGATTTAGAATTAGCGATACTTGCTAAGGCAAACAACACTTACTCTATTGCTCAAACTTTGGGAGTGGAGTTTGTGGAAATCCCTAATCTTAAATATTACATTTTAGGTGCACAGCTCATCTTGCACTGTTTATTTTTTCACGCAGTTTGGTGAAGAGAGATGTGCTGTTATTCAGATTTATCATCACACATCTAAAAATAATAGGTTAAATGGGGTCAATTTCATGTTTTCTTTAATGCTACATCTCATATTTATAAGCAAACGAACCTGCCTTATTCTCTCTATTTTTCTGAGTTAAATTTTAATGTTGATGCTAAAACTTGCAATGGTATCAACATCAAAGATCTTGCTTTGATCTGTAAAAAACTCTCACCGCATATAAGTTTCTCCTCGTCGTGTTCTCTGGGCAAAGAATTGCAGAAAAACACACGAGCAAAGAGAATATTTTGGATGAAAACACTGAAATATTCAAGTCACACAGACTCTACTGGCTCAGATAACAGTGCAGATGTTGGCCGGTCTTACTGGGAGGACTGTCAGAGAATAATATCTTCCCTCCACCATGAAATACACATGGTCATAACGGCGTGCGAGTACTGTTTCTGAAAGGTCATGCAAAATTCAGCGCCTCTTTATTTGCGAGTGTCAGTGCGCCCGGGTCTCTTGGGGTGGCTTGTGTTGGGAGTATATTGCTCTGTAGCACTAATAACAGTTAAGCTGTTTTAGCTCAGACTTTATGGATCAGTGTGGAGAAGTTATTTGGCCTGATTTATAATGGCATTGCATAACAATTGCAATGCAGGCAATCTAATTTCCTGCAGGCGTTTGTGTGTTAGAATTGCATTTTGTTCCTTTTGAATCTATTTAAATGAAGATCTAAAGTTCACATGATAACATTCGCTAGCCATTTATTTACATAATTTGACGTATTTTTCAGATAGGAAGTCATTTCAAAGACATCTTTTTGGAAATTCTTTGGAAAGCATGCACAATGACCAAGAAAATATTCAATATATATATATACATATATATATATACATAGATAGATAGATATACACACTACCAAAAGTTTTTGAACAGTAAGATTTTTAAGGTTTTTATTTTTTTTTAAGTCTATTCTGCTCACCAAGCCTGCATTTATTTGATCTAAAACACAGCAAAAACTGTAAAAAATGTTACATATTTTTTTTAACATAACAGTTTTCTATTTGAATATATTTTAAAATGTAATTTATTCCTTTAGTGTCACATGATCATTCAGAAATCATTCTAATATGCTGATTTGCTGCTCAGGAAACATTATTATTATTATTATTATTATTATTATTATTTGCATTTATCTGACTCCATGCACTTTACCATTCAAAAGCTTGGAGTCAGTGCATTTTTTTTTAATGCTGTTACTTAGCAAGGATGCTTTAAATTGATCAAAAATGTTGATAAAGGCATTTATAATATTGCAAAAGATTTGTATTTCAGATAAATGATGTTCTTCTGAACTTTCTATTCATCAAAGAAACCTGAAAAAAAATTTCAACATAACAATATTAATAATAATAATAAAATGTTTTTGAATGGCAAATCAGACTATTAGAATGATTTCTGAAGGATCACGTTACTGAAGTAATGATGCTAAAAATTCAGCTTTAAAATCACAGGAATAAATAAAAGTTTAAAATATATTCAAATAGAAAACGGTTATTTTAAAAAGGTATTTTAATTTTTTTTAATTTACTGATTTTTCTGTACTTTGGATCAAATAAATGCAGGCTTGGTTACCAGAAGAGATTTCTTTAAAGAACATTAAAAACCTTACTGTTAAAAAACTTTTGACTGGTAATGTATATGTGTGTGTGTGTGTAAGAAATTAATTTTAACGTAAAAAAAAAATAAATGCTGTTCTTTTGAACTTTCTGTTCACCAATGAATCCTGGAATTTTTTTTTCCACAAAACTATTAAGCTGCACAACTGTTTTCAACAGCAAATCAGCATATCAGAATAATTTCTGAAGGATCACATGACACTGAAGACTGGAGTAATGATGCTAAAAATTCAGCTTTGCATCACAGAAATACGTTACATTTTAAAATCCATTTAAATAGAAAACAGTTATTTTGAATACTAAAAATATTTCAGAATTTTACTGTTTTTGCTGTACTTTGGAGCAAACAAATGCAGGCTTGGTAAGAAGAAGAGACGTCTTTAAAAAAAAAACACTACAAATCTTTGAAAAAAAAGATTTTAAGAATCACATGACAGTGAAGACTGGAGTAATGATGCTGAAAATTCAGCTTTGCATCACAGAAATAAATTACATTTTAAAATACAGTTATTTGAAATTGTAATATTATTTCACAATATTTATGTATTTTTGAACAAACAAGTCTTGGAGTCCTGCAGTCTTGGTGATCATCAAAAACTTCTCTCAAAAAAACTCAAACTTTTGAACGATGGTGTACCTTCTTATACTTGTCTGACACAACAGCTTTGAATCATCTTCATCTGGAAGCTTTTTTTTTTTTTAGCAAATATTGATACGCGTTTAATGAACCAACACATGTAATTCAATTGCTATTTTTAATCAATTGAAAGCCTAACTTAGTTTTTGAAATTACCTTCTGTACTCTCTTGTCAAAGCTGTCAAAGCTTTGCTTAACCCAAATTTGAATGAAGCAAACATCTTTGCTCTGTAACTATTTGCACAAATATTTCTCAGGAATTAACTATTTATGATTGAGCCTTGAGGGAATTTGATCTGGCACAGTGTGTGTTTAGAAGTAATAATGCAGAATACAGCGCTGCTGTTCAAGGGAAGAGAACAGTGCTGCTGAGGAATACAAATGCAAGACTCTCTCTCTTTATCTCTTGCTTTTAAACACACACACACACACCTGAAACGGGGCTGTCATCCTTTTTATCGCCCTCTCTCACTGTATGAGCCTGAAAGATGGCTCATTGATCCTGTATGTCCCGGCCCGGCACACCTAGCTCCCCTCAGTGCCTCCAGGGGAGGCTATTAACACTTTCGTTGAGGCTTATAGGAGAGAAGTAACACCCCTCACTCCCATTATTCTGTCACTCTCACACTTGAACCCACACTCACTTTTTCTAACAGTCAGAGAGTTAGAAGTGAGATTACACTTGCAGTATCCCATCCCAGGAACAAAATGGTGTCCATCACAGCCACTATGTCCAGATCGGGATGTCAATCTGTCATATACCTGGACACATAAATACTATCATTCAAAAGTCTAGGGTCAGTAAGTTTTGAGGCTTTTGAAAGCTCACCAAGGCTGCATTTATTAGATTAAAATACAGTAAAACTCAATGATAATGTGAAATATTTTTACTATGTAAAATAACTGCTTTCTATTTTAATATATTTTAAAATGTAATTTATTCCTGTGATGCAAAGCTGAATTTTCAGCAGCATTACTTCAGTCTTCAGTGTCACATGATCCTTCAGAAATCATTCTAATATGCTGATTTGCTGCTCAGGAAACATTTCTTATTATTATCCATGTTAAAAACGGATGTGCTGCTTAGTAGTTTTGTGGTAAAAGTGATACTTTTTTTTCTCAGGACACTTTGTAAGTTATAATTAGACACATTATAAATGTCTTTACTGGCACTTTTGATGAGTTAATGCATCCTTAAAGAATAAAATTCACCAAAACATAAATACTGTCATTATTGTGTTGCTTAAAAAACACGTTTTAAAAATCATTGTTGTTTATATGATTTGTGCACTACATTTAAATTCATTTAATAATTTTTTTTGCGTTCCAAAGACAATATAACAGCATACTGGTTTGGATTTAAGCACGAAAGACATTTATAAGTAAATGACAGAATTAATTTTTTAAGTAAATTAATTCCTTTAGACAGGAGCCAGATTTAAAATGGTTTGCATTTGCAGTTCAATCATGATGTAGCATACATTATGAAAAGTATACGTACTAAAATAATGCTTGTGAAATGCTTGCCTCACAATTATGTAAAAATGTGTTTTCCTCCCATGATGCACCTTTCTGCTGCCATCTGGATGTCATTTTCTAACTGATTTTATGCATGTCTCTCTCTCTCTGCCTCGTTAATGCCTGTTAACAAAAACACATATTTCAGTCAGAACATTCTGATCGAAAACTCACATTACCATATTTCAAGCTGTTTTTCCTCTTTACTTATAATCATCCAGTCATATTAGAATAATTAAACAAGTCACCTAAAAATACCACAATATCTCAAAGATAATAAAAAATAAATAAAAGTGAAATAATTTTATAATTAAAAAATAATCTAAAAGTGTATTTGGTGATGTAATTAAATAATTACACCACAAAACAAACTATATGCACATTTTATGTAGAAATTAGCACTTTTGTAATGTAAAGTCTGTGGGATTTTACCGAAAAACAGTGTTGGGGAGTAATGGTGTTATGTAATTTAATTGCAAAATAAAAGTAACCGTAATCAGTTACAGTTACTGAGACAAAAAAATGTTAATAATAACAAAGGGGCTTACATTTGAATATTTTCACAAACACAGATTTAATTGATTTTATATATATATATATATATATATATATATATATATATATACTGTGTTTTTCCCAAATTATTGTTAGATGCCAGAGTTTCCTCACATAGCTATGCAAAGATTTGATTTCAAAAGCTTTAAATCTGTATTTTACCTCAATACAGTAAAGTATAATCTGAAAGTAAAAAGACTGATTTTGTAGTGGCTGTGCTTTAAAATCACATATTTATAATCTTAATTCAAGTGATGAAAGATTTAGAGAAATCTGACAGTAATCTGCGTTGAGTACTACTGTAAGGTAAACCCTGCCTGCTTTAAATGTTTGAAGGTGAATAACAGTTGAAAACATTTGTTAGAAATGTAGAAAAGGAATCAAAAAGTAATCAGTTACACATAATAAAGTAATTGAAATAGTTACACTACTTATTACATTTTAATGCTGTCAAACAATTAATCATAATTAATCGCATCCAAAATAAAAGTTTTTGTTACATAATATACGTGTATACTGTGTATATTTATTATGTGTAACTTGTAATCTATAACCCATTACGGCCAAAAAATATGAACACTTAGAAAACAAATAAGCACAGCTCTCTTCACAAGCCACACAATGTGACGTACATCTCATCCACAAAGCACAAATGGCACGGGATGAGTTAATCTATTGCCTTACCCTGAGTATAAGCGATTTCAATTGCACTTCAGAACATCTTGTTGTGGTGAATTTGACGCAGATATTATAGAATTGCGCACATTTATGTGCTTGTCCTTTTGTCCGTTGTAATCAACTATGCACTGAGAGGCTATTGAAGGCTCTTCTGGCTGATTTCATGTCAAGCTGAAAGCTTGCCCAGGTGTTTTATGCTCACTTCCTGTACAATTCAATCGGCTGATTAATAGCCTCACTTTGACGAAAAGCTAAATGCCCTTCAGACGAAATCAGTTGTTTCTACAGCCCACTCACATGCTGTCAATGGACATTTTTTCTTTCCTTTGAACCACATGGTTGTTTTAGACTATCTGTTAAAATACAGCTTGAAAATCATCAGTTTGCATTTCAATCCAATCATCCCAGGATGAAATAAACAGAAAGCTAGGGCTCTAAATACTCATAATTAATATAAGCAAACATTTTATTATACAACACTTGGCAATTTTTCACACTGACAGTGTCCCATTGTGCAGAAAAGGCTGAAAGTAGTAGAAAAATCACCATTTTCCTCAATCAGGTTTCTAGAAGATTAATACGATGAGCTGAAATTACAAAAACACATGCCAGAGTTGACAGATGGAAGCTATGACCTTCACGTGAACGGCATAAAAATGAGTTTTCATGACTACCACATTACATCAACAACATTCAGCATAAATTACAATTTGTATAAATACAAGATACATTGCTGCCATTTGGTCCCAAACAAATCACAGTGTAAAACAGATACCGCTTAAAAACGTTTTAAAAGGCCCATCTCAAACGTCACAGGTGATGCCTCCACTTGTTATGCATTACTGATTAGCAGAGCTATGACGAATGGTAGCAGTAAACATGTCAAGTCAATGGCTCAATTCCTAAGTTATGGTTTTAATTCATTAGTGCTGCTCCCAGTGCCAATAAACCAGCTTTAACCGCATCCCATTGAAGCCGAGCCAGTTGAAAGAGGTCACCGAGGGACAGTTATGAACATCAAAAGACCGTCTGCTCATACAAAAAGTCACATTTTAGGGGTCCTTCGCATCAGTCTAAAGCACTTGGCATGTACTCACTGGGTGCTGTGAGTACGAGATGAATGCTTTATCGTCTTTGGGCGTGCGGTTTAAGCTTTGCTCGATGTTGGGGGTAGATAAAGGCTTCTCGGTGTAAGCGCTCGATCAGCTTCGGATGATTGCTGTACCTGTGGTCTTCCTTACATTGTGCTTCTTCTGGCTCTTCCTCTCCATGCAGCTCGTGTAACGCTTCCTCTGCCTTATCCCGAGTTTCGGGGGGCTGTTTCACGGTGCATCGATGGACGTACCAGACGGAGTGGATTGGCGGGAAAGGCGACAGGACAGAGGCTTAGTGGTGAGGACACTAAACTGTATCCATTTGACGTCACACCAGAGTGCTGATAGTCATCTGTGCTTCATCCCAGCTGGTAATCGAAACCTCATCCAGTCTATTTACGATCTTCCCTAGATCTTTCTCCGGAGGAGAAGAACCAGGAGTGCTGGCGTTTGTAGCGTTAGTGGATTCAGCATCCCTCGGTGCATCCTCATCCTCCTCCTCTTCCTCAGTAATCGAGGACAGCCGTGTGGCGCTTCCAGGCTTTTCTGCGGGCGGCTGGTAGTGGCACTGGCCATTCAAGAGTCTCCTAAGAGGCATAAGAGGGACAATGTCCTCGCCCAGCAGCTGTTGCTGGCAATGACGGAAGTCAGATTGGCGCTTAAGTCGTTTGAACTCGGTGAACGCAGACGTTGAGTTTTGGTACAGACTGAGCGCTAGCGCTCGGGCCTTTTCCGCCTTCGCCAGCAGGACGGCGTGGCATCGTAGTACCACCGCTTTATTCTTCACCTGATGCCTGTAAATCCACGCAAAGATCTTTGGCCGGAAGGGGTCAGCGGTGCAGTATGTGATACGGTTGAGGGAATAGAGATGGACAGGCTTCTTTTTCCCGCCTTTATCCACCCCCATGCGAATGCCGTGCGGCCCGACGGTGAGCTTCATCTTGGCGCTCTGTTCGCCGTAGTTGCTGCGAGTCCAAATTTTCGCCACCGCATCCTGCGTGCAATCTTCGCCTTTAGCCATAATAGTAACCGCGCTACCCAAGTAACGCACGCTGTAGGTGGGTTCCTCTTTGTTGAGCTCCACTTTCTGGCGTTTGCTGTGGAAAACACTCCCCAGCCAGTGGAACGGACAGTCGGGAACGAGGTCCGGACAAGAGTGGAGCAAAGTCGAAAGCAGGGAATGATAAGTCAGTCCAGCTCCAAGACTTTTCGGCTTGCTTTTGGACTCATTCTCCACCAGCACGAACTTGCTCCTTTTCCAGGGCAGCATGATCCAGGCGGAGAGGAGGAAAGGATTTAGCACTCTGCCCCAACCAGCAATGAAGAGAGTTCTGGTGTGTGTGTTTCTCAGAGAAGCACAGCAAAGGAAACTGCTCTGGCACACGCTGACGAGAGACTGAAAGCAGAAAGGCTCAGCTGCTCTGCTCGCTCCTCCTTCCTCTTCCTCCTCCTCCTCCTGCATCACTGAGTGCTGATCAGCGCTGGGCTCGAAGCCTCGGCGGTCCTCGTTTAACTCCTTCAAACCCCTCACCTGGCGGTTTGTCGTGCAGACTCTGACCACTGACCCCGGGGCAGAAGAAGAGGGTTCATCCTCCTGTCAGAGTGTACCCTATGGGAGTTCTTTGACCTGCTGGGAGTCATTTCTACCCAGCTCCAGCTCAGCTCTAATTTATTTCATTCAGCCTCTGGAAAAACTCCAGGAAGCGACTTTATGTAACGGCTGCGAAAGAAAGAAGGTGCTAGAACAAGCACGCTAACGTGGTTATTAAATGTCCAGTCGAGCAAGTGCGTAGGCTGCAGAACCTGAAACGACTGAAGAGACATTTCCTTCTTGACATTTGAACGTTCGCAATTGAAAGGATGAATCAGCTGTAATTTTAGTACCTTTTTAAAGCTAAAGAATAAGGGATTAAACAGATCTTACTTCTCTGCTCTAGATTTTTCATCACTATTCAAGATATTTGAATAAAGATCAAGGCTTTTAAAAGGAGTTTCCTTAAAGAGATAGTTCACCTGTCATTAATAACTCACTTTTATGTCATTCCAAACCCGTAAGACCTAGTTCAACTATAAAACAACAAATTAAGATTTTAAAGAAATCTGAGAGCTTTCTGACCCTGCACAGACAGCAATGCAGCTGAAATGTTCAAACAGCCCAGAATGGTTTTTAATCTTTAAAAAATAAATTTTTGGTTGAACTATCCAAAAACTGCATTAAGGTCTATTTTTGTGTGCTCATAGGGTTCTGGAACAACATGAGAGTAAGTAAATGATGGCATAACTGTTATTTTTGGATGAGCTTATCCTATAACAAAACTGTAATGTAGTAAGAAATCTGCTTTACATAATGAAACACGTCAATAAATGTTCATTTCCTACTGAAACCACATTACAGCATCGCTATTATGCGATTATATGTTAGACGGCTTGCAGTTGATGAGGCTTTTGAGTGCTCCCCATAGTGTCTGAGTCTCAGGATCTCATTGGGTTGAAGTGTATTGGATGAGCCGTTCTGCCAGGGCAGGTCAGCAGTTATGCATTACATCGAGAAGCATTTCCATCAATCCGATAGACTGCGCAGAGGAGTGGAACTGCTCCTGTCACTCTGAGATTACTTCTCTGTTTGATGGATTGGTTCCTATTCCCAATCAGTCATTACAGAGCTGTTATTGCACGCCGGGGGGATTTCTGCGTTGATTTTTGTGTTAGTCATTCACAGAACAAAAGGTGGAACATATAAAGAAGCAGTTAACTGATTAGTTGCCAACTATTTTTAAGTACCGGGCTGCTCATGGTTTTAAAACACTATCTTAAAGGGACAGTTAACCCAAAAATGAAAATGCTATCATTAATAATTCAATTAATTAATCCAGGGTTTATAGAGATACTGTTAAATGAAATTCCAGGACTTTCATGGACTTTTTAAACACTAGATATATAAATATATTAATAAAAATGGCAAAAATAAAGAGAAGCATATGCAAAGTGTCACTACTAAAGTATTACAAAGTATACTGCACTTTTACTATGGCAAAATCACAGTAAATTGTTTTGTTTTTATAACTGTACTGCCTTAAAGGTTTGATGTTTTCTACTGTTTAAGAAAAAATAAAAAATAAAAAGATTCACGAAATCGCTCTGAAAAAAATGATTCGCCATACGTGCTTCAAAGTCCCGAACTGAATCAAATGATTTGTAAACCCACACCGAAGTCCTGATCTGAATCAAACGATTTGTGATCCATGCTCCGAAGTTCCGATCTAAAGAAAAAGATTTGTAAACCCGCTCTGAAGTTCTGATTTAAATCAAATCATTCACGATCCACGTTTTAAAGTCCCAATCTGAATCACAAATCATTTGATTTAGATTGGGACTTTAAATTCTGTATCACGAATCATTTGATTTGAATCATTCAATTCATGAAATAACTCACAAACCTGTTCCAATCTAAAACATTTAATTTCACAATACGCACTCCGATGTCCCGATCTGAATTAAATGATTCTCAATATGCAATCTGAAGTCCTGATTAAAGTCAAATGATTCGGAAACCTGCTCTGAAGTCCTGATCCACACTAAATGACTGACGACACACGATCTGAATGAAGCACGGATTGCATATTGTAAATCATTTGATTTAGAATGCGACTTTAATTTGCGTATCACGAATCATTGAATCATTAAATTTGTGAAATGACTCACAAACCCATTCGGACCTAAAACAAATGACG
>JAHKKF010513841.1:0-10452 GCA_019740295.1 Labeo calbasu | reverse complement strand
ACACTACCATTAAGAATTTTCATTAAGACCCTAAAGAATCATATCAACTTGTGGAAAATGGGCATCCGATAACCCCTTTGAAGGTTTTTTTTTTTTTTTATATATATATATATATATATATATATATATATATATTTATATTATAAATATATTTATTTATTTATTTTTGCACCCTAAGATTTTCGAATAGTTGTTTCTCAGCCAAATATTGCCTTACAAACCATACATCATTGGAAAACTTATTTATTCCGTTTTTATGTATAAATCTCAGTTTCAAAAAAATGACCCTTATTTTTGTTTTTGTTTTATTTTGGTTTTGTGGTCCATGGTCACATATGTCTACTTAGTGCACAGGTTAACAGTTGTTGTTTTTTTTTGTTGCATATAGCAGCATTGCGTCATATCTGTTGCTCTATTCTGTATTTTAGCATCCAGGCAAAACAGTCCATTTCATAATAACAATTGAAAGCTGCCAGTCTGTGATCTTCCAGTAAACATCTTTGCAGATGAGTCAAATCTTTCCATGTGCTCATCTTTTTGCTTTTGTTGTATCATTGGTAAACAACAATCGCCCATTTTTCCATGCTCTCAAGTCATGACCAACTGAATTGCCTGAGTCCTTGTATGTAGAGAAAACCCTTTGCCCATTTAGAGATGTTCAGTGTTTATAGTATAAGGAGGGCAGGAGGGCTGTTTATATGAAGTGCCAGCATGTTTTCCATCCATTTGGCAATTAGGAAGTCAAGAGTAGTGAGGGCTTGGTGTTTTCAGCTTGCTGAACTCACAGGGGACTCGTGTCAAATCTCCTTTGTCCTGTCCTCGAAAACAACATTATTTTCTGCCATGGGAATTAATTATTGTGTGTTGTGACGATTGTCTTCCATGAGCCTTAATAAAACCTCAGGAAAGCTTCAGTGCTGTACTTTTCGCCAAGCCTTCTTGACTCCTTTGAGGATGGAAATGTCAGTGGAGTCACATCTGAAATGTAAACCTGGAAACACGTTTGAAGCTCCACATACTGTTGGCTGTTAATTCATAGTCTGCCGTTAAACATCAAGGATATTTAGTGCATTTAGCTTCACCAAGCCCTCTGATTTTGCTCTAGTTTATCTTTTTCCATTAATTAGTTTGGCCCTAGCTTGTCTAAAGTGGCTGTGAGATGGTGGCGAGGGAAAGCGGTTTCTCACGAGGGAGATTGCGCCATCCTAGCGACGGTTGTCTCGGGTGACTGTGACACACAGACGTGTTAGTGCCCTGCGTCTGGGGTGCCTGAATTGTTGCTATGGTAAGTTAATTGGCAAGAAGAGCAGAATGACAACAAGATCATGAAAATCCCATAATAACGGATGTCCAGAATAGACCTGAAATGTTATGTCTTCAACTAAAGCTTTACATTTTGTCAAGAAAATTAGAGTGGTGTTGACACAATGCTAAAGTGTTGTTCCAGTGTATGGCTAGAGTATTTTTAGATGGTTGTTTATCGTTTTTTCAGGTCTACTGGTTTATGACACGTTTGTTCTCTAAAGAAAAGCATGCAACAACGATATTCACAAGTAAAATAACTTCTTTACTGTTTTCTTTGTGTAATAAATGAACTTTTTTTAAATAACAGACACTCGTCCTAAAGTTAAAAATGTGTAGCTTAGCAATTAGACAAAATGTATACATTTTTAACTCTTATACAACAACTTTGCATAAGTATAATGCAATAATAATAATAATGACACTGATGAGGATTGTTATTATCTCTATTATTACTATTAATTATAATACTATTGAAACTATTATTAATATTAATATTGTTCTTTTCTTAATACTATATAATACGTGATTAATTACATCCAAAATAAAATATTTTGTGCATATAATATATGTGTGTACTGTGCATATTTATTATGTACATATAAATACACACGTGCATGTATATATATTTTTTAAAAAGTTTAATCGCGATTAATCATTTGAACAGCACTAATTAATGCATGATATTTGTGCTATGTTGTTTTGCAATCTAACAATAATAATTTAATAATTTAATCATTAAATATTATTATTATCCAAAGCTATTTTGGATAAATACATCAAATATTTAAGTAAACATCTAAAATGATTTATGTCATTATATTTATGTTTGTTATATATATTTAAAAATGGTTTTGCAGTGTAATAATAATTTATTAGTTATGTTAATATTCATTATTAATAATAAAATATTCATTTATATTGTTTTATTACTCTGCTAATCATTCCATCATCATCATCATCATCATCATCACTGTTTTTAAAAACAATTTTATTTATACAATTATTTATTATTATTCAAAATATACAAATAAAAATATAATAGTAATAATAATAATAATAATATAAGATATTATTTTATTATGATGCATATTTTTTTATTACTGATCTTTTATTTTATTTTTATTATTTTTTAATTCGATTTAGTCTTTGATTTTGTTCCCGGTGTGGCTGTATAATTTTTTATTTCTTAGAGCATTAAATGATGTTAACAGTAAATAGTGTCATTTATTTATTTATTTATTTACTTATTTTTACACAAATCAGTTACATTAAAACTGGTCTGTGAATTAATAGTTTTTTCTGAAGTGAATCAGTAACATTTTACAACAAGGTGTCATTTGTTAACATTAGTTGATGTATTAACCAACATGAACGAACAATGTTCATTTATTACACAATTTATTAATCTTTGTTAGTGTGAGTTAATAAAAATACAGTCATTCATTGTTTGTTCACAGTGCATTAACTATCTAACAAACACAACGTGTGAATTAATAGTGCATTAGTAAATGTTGAAATTAACATGAACTAAGTCTAATAAATGCTGTGGAAGTATTGTTCATTCTTAGTTCATGTAACTAATGTGGTAAAAGAATGTTAACTAATGAACCTTATTGTAAAGTGTTACCAGTAAATCCATAAAATGTGAACTTTTCTTCACAGGTAACTACATGATTGAAATGACCAAGTGAAATTTGTGCTTAACTGGTTTGGCTGAAAAAATCTCGCCGGTAAATACGATTATGGTCTCGGGGCACTGGTTGAGCTTGTGGTGTCTGTGTGTGTTTTGTACACAAAGACTGTTTGTTTCTGTTGAGCCAAGGCTTTTGACACTCAGCTTGTTGGAGATACGTGAGGAGACGCGTTTCACACAACCTCAAACTTCCCTGCATAGAAGATGCAAAACACAAGAATTGCAATGAGCTTTTGGGTGTTGTGTGTTTTTGTGTGGGATTGTAGTTTGCATTGCGTGGGAAAGTACCGTAACACGTAAGGGTGATTTTGATTTTGACATCTGTCAGGAAATGCCCATAGAACCAAAATAATTAGAATCAGCTGCTTTCATTCTCAATCATCTAAAAGTACACCTGGGTCCACTTTCATAAACCACCATGAAGTGAGAATGCTGAGACAGACTGCTTTTATATCAGACAGTTATTGTCAACTAAAACTTAAAGAGTTTGGTTAATTTCAGCTTATTTATTTATTTAATTTAGTTTCAGCTTATTTAATATATATATATATATATATATATATAATTACATTTATTTATTTTATAAAATTTATATAAAATTTTACTTGGGAGTTGAAGCACTAAAATTACTAAATAAAAAAATTGACATGTAAAAAAACATTATTTGAATTAAAGCTAGGAATGTAGATAGATAGATAAAGCACTAAAATTACTAATTAGAATTGAAAACTGAAACTGGAATTAAAATAAATTAAACCTAAAGAGTAATATTTTACCAAAAAAAAAAAAGAAAAACTAAGAAAAATGACAAAACAACAAACCAACACTTGCTAAAAATTAAAATGAAAACAGAAAATATGAAAATAAAACCTAATTCACAATAAAACTAGAAAACTACAACAGTATATAAATAATACTAAAATAACACTGCTTAAGAGAAGTTGAAATTGTTTTTTTGTAGTTATTTTTATTTTACTCACAAACAGAAACAGACATTTTCAGGTAGTTTTTTACCTGAAAATAAAATATTTTATCTTTTTTTTAGTTAATTAGATGGGGACAGTACAAACATGAAATACATGCATTGTACATAGAGAATATAGCATATTACATATATCTCAGAGTTTAAAGCTACTGAATCTATAGGAGCACTTTTACAGCTGAAAATTAAGAAATGCTTTCATTAGACAGATATTTGTGTTCTGCCATCATCTGGTGATATAGTGAACTGCATGCTTAAATGATGGAGCTGAAATTGGACTAACTGTAAACATTACAGTGTAATCTGTTCTTCCTGTAGCGGTGTACATCCTGATCGGAGCGGGAGGCGTCATGATGTTGGTGGGGTTCTTCGGCTGCTTTGGCGCCGTGAGGGAGTCACAGTGTCTTTTGGGATCGGTGGGTAAGAACTACACAACAGTAAATGAACAATACATTGTTTCACCAGCCCCATTCACTGCCTATATGGACAGTAAAGCTTGTGATGGCTTTAAAGCACCACTTTTGTGATTTACCATAATCACTTTTTGGTCAACATTAAGTTAACATGAAATCAAAATGGATCCTATTTCCTTTATTAATACATATTCCTGGTCTGCTTGTGCATGACCCTATGGAAGCCCATTTCCACTACTGAATAAAAAATAATAAAAGGCAATTACAATTTTTTTTAGCTCATAATTCTGACTTTTTTCTCACAATTGTGAGTTTACATCTCGCAATTCTGACATTTTCTCACAATTGTGAAATAAAAACATACAATTCTGAGAACGTTTCAATCTTTTCCCCCCTCAGAATTGGACTTTATAACTCGCAATTCTGACTTTATATCTCACAATTCTGAGAAAAACGTCAGAATTGCAAGTTTTGCAAGACTTTATTTCTGGCAACTGAGAATTTACACCTTGCAATTCAGACTTTATAACTTGCAATTGTGAGTTTATATAACATTGCTGAGAAAAAAAGTCAGAATTGCAAGTTTTTATCTCGCAATTCTGACTTTATTTCTCACAATTGAGAGTTTACATGTCGCAATTCTGACTTTATTTCTTGCAGTTGAGTTTATATCTCACAATTCTAAAAAAAAGTCAATTACAAAATACAAACTTGCATTTGCAAGAAGAAAGTTGGAATTGCAAGTTTTTAGCTTGCAACTCTAACTTTTTCTTGCAATTAAGAGTTTATATCTCACAATTCTAAGAAAAAAGTCTGAATTGAGAAATACAAACTTGAATTTGCGTGAAAAAGTCAGAAATGCAAGCTTGTATTTCGTAATTCCGAATTTTTTTTCAGAATTGAGAAAATATAAACTCAAGAGATAAAGTCAGAATTGCAAGATAAAAAATTGCACGTCTGACTTTTATTTCTCACAGTTGGGAGCTTATATCACAATTCTGAGAGGAAAGAAGGAAGATGTAAACTTGCAATTGCGAGGAAAAAGTAAGAATTGTGAGATAAAACATTATTTTTTATTCAGTGACGGAAACGGGCTTCCACATGATGAAAGCAATTTAAAATATATTGTGAGCACAAATAAGATAAAGCAAAATATATATAAAATGTTATAACATTTTTCTAAAATATTATTTACATTATTGTTATATATATATATAGTACGGTTTCATGTTGATTTTAAATTTTATATATTGACTTCAAATGATTCAACAGTAATTTAATTTGAGTTAAAATAACTCTTTTGGTATCCTGTGACATGATACTGTGAAATTGCAATTAGTATTGACAAACTAAAGTAAGTCTCTTTCTTGTCTAGTTCTTTGCTTGCCTTCTGGTGATTTTTGGAGCAGAGGTCGCTGCTGGAGTCTTTGGCTTTCTGAATAAGGATAAGGTACATCAAACACCTTATCAGTCATTTACTGAGGATAAATATAAAGTAACTGTCACCTAATGATGTGATATGATCAAATACTCTCACGTGTTTTTAGATCATTAACGATGTTGAAGATTATTACAAATCTGGCAATGAGACGATTACATCCCTGTATCAAGAAGTGGTCAGTAGAGCTGTTGTTTTACAGACATTCTTAGCAAATGATCTGAGGCTATAGTGACAGTATCCTCATCATATTTTGACATATCTGTTCTTCTTTCACAGCTTAAGTGCTGTGGGACCTCTGACAATTCTGATCTATGCCCTGATGACGATTCTAAAACGGTATGTTAAAATGCAGTGTATTTCTTGTGTTCAAAATCATTTCACCTCTGCCACTTCATCTGCTTCATTCAAATTCAGTATATTGGAATATGTATGTTTATTAATATGTCTGTATGGTTTTTATTTCAGTTTTAGTTATTATAAGTGTGAATAAAAATGAGAAATGTTGCTTTGGCAGCTGCGCTATTTAAATTTTAATGATTATTTTTAGTTAAAGTTTATTTTATTAGTTGACACAAATGTTTTTAGTCTTTTAGCTTTAGTTAGCTATAATAATTCTGGTTTTAACCAGGCCTGGTGCGATTAAAACCAAACAAAAGTGTTTGTTCTAACCATCTACGACCACAATGAGCTGTTGTCAATCATTTTTCTATTGTGGTGGTGTTGCATAGGAGGCCCCGCCCACCGTTGCACGCATCAAACATCTCATTGGTCCAAAATTCCACTTTACATGTTTACTAAACATCAGATGTATTCTGATTGGCTAAGACTGTGTTGTGTTGCTCTGCGTTTTTGCTTGCAATGTAGACAGCCAAACTCGGTAAGGTTGGCCAATAACTCGCACATGGTACCCTTTTTAAAAATATTACTCTTTATTTAACTTTATTATGTGTGTCATTTAAACTTAAAGGCTTGTTGGCATTATAGTGCTCTTAAACTCACAAGATAGACACGTTTCTTACTACAAATGATGAGCAGTTCTGACAAACACCCTTAGATGGCAGCCGTGTTGTTCTGTACGGTGTATGAGGGAGTGAGGGAGGGGTGCGGGACACAGACCAGTGGAGTGAGGAGGTAAGAGGGGCTTAGAGAGAGAAATGAAGCAGACACTGGCAAGATGTCCCATGAGTCACTTGATCCGATAAGCCCACAGGGGCACAAAGGCGCCAGTTTTTTTTATTTATAGCAAGCGGGAAGACACATTGATCGGCTGAGAAACATGATGTCACATTGTGCTTCAGTTGTCAAGTTCATACCGTCAGTTGATCCCAATCAGCAAAGCACACTGGAGAATAAGACACCGCAACAGCATGTTAACATTGCGTTTACAGTGGCTAAAGACCATAGAAATTAACTATTAAAACAAGCTTTGTGCACCACAGCTGTTCAGTTTCACAGAGTAAAACTGTGAAATATTTTTACTATTTAAAATGTATTTGCTTCTATTTTAGAACGTTTTAAAATGTAATTCAATCTCTCGGCTTAGAAAAGGGAGTTTATATCCCCCTCAGAATTAAGAAAACTCACTGGTTTTGAGTTAAATCGAGTTATAAAGTCCAAAAAAGGAGATATAAATTTGCATTTGTGAGAAAAAAAGTCAGAATTGTGAGAWAAAATAAATAGATKCYATGTAAAAATGTTAATAGGTTTAAATAATATTTAATGCTGTAACTGTAACTGGGCTAATACAATACGTCCCCTATGAACAGCATATGTGAATATTATGTAGAATTAAATGTATTAAAGACCATAGAAATGAACTATTAAAACAAGCTTTGTGCACCACAGCTGTTCAGTTTCATAGAGTAAAATTGTGAAATATTTTTACTATTTAAAATGTATTTGCTTTCTATTTTAGAATGTTTTAAAATGTAATTCATTCATATGATGGCAAAGCTGAATTTTCAGCATCATGATCCTTCAGAAATTATTCTAATATGCTGATTTGCTGCTCAAGAAATGTTGAAAACATGTGCAGCTTAATATTTTTATGAAAACCAAATGATTTTTCAGGATTAGTTGATGAGTGGAAATTTAAAAGAAGAGCGTTTATTTAAAATAAAGATTTTTCAGTCTCAATGACTGCTTGCAAACATGAACTTAAAAACAATTAATAATTCATCATAAATCATTTAAACAATCGTAAAATAAATAAGCAGTGCCCATATCTACTTAATTTGGCAGGGAAAACAATTGTGCATAACAATGATTTGTACAAAGTTCAATTGCTTAACCAATTCTATAAGTAATAATTGCTGGTTATAAAACATACATATCTCAGCTATTTCGTAACTTTGATAGTGGCTCATCCAATTGGGTTTCAGAGACAGAGCTGTTCATTTTATAGCAGTTAATCAGTATAAGTGAACACATGCTGTGCATGTATTAGACGTGTGCTGGCATCAGGTGATACCATGTATCACGATAGTGAACATGCACGATATCACTATCGTGGGCACTTAAAACTACAAATTATATTTTTGAATGCATTTTAAGAATACTTTTAACATTAGCTAATTAAAATGCACAAAACCGCTGTATACTGAGTCAAAGACGCATGCCCACTCTGATGTAAACAAGCTTGACACAAATGAGAAGCGCATGGCGGAACGAGTCAAGATGTGCTTCCCAAATCATATTCTATAGTGGTTTGTAGTATTTGGTTTGTAAACATTTGGGATGCGCACACATCATGGTTGCAGAAAACCTGGGAGAGATAGCCTTTATGGCTAGAGAATTACACAGATACGGTACAAAATAGATTTAAAAAGATAATATTGATTAGATGTCATTTTCAGAATGTTCTCCGCATATTACAAGCACTTGTCACCCAGCGATAAGCACTGTTATTCAAAGAAATTGACGTTAGATAGTGGGATAGTCTTACAGATCCGAAACAGGGATGACGTTTTTTATGGGTGGTTCAAGTGGCAGTCTATGGAGCCATGGAATAAAAGAATACAAAAAGGTAAATTTGATTTTATATTTCAAAAATCTGACTTTATTCTCGCAATTCTAAAATTATATCTCACAATTCTAATAAGGAAAAACAACTCGTCATTCTCTCGGCTTAGAAAAGGAGTTTATATCCCCCTCAGAATTAAGAAAACTCACTGGTTTTGAGTTAAATCGAGTTATAAAGTCTGAATAAGGAGATATAAATTTGCATTTGCGAGAAAAAGAAGTCAGAATTGTGAGATAAAATAAATAAATGTTATGTAAAAATGTTAATAGTAATAGGTTTAAATAATATTTAATGCTGTAACTGTAACTGGGCTAATACAATACGTCCCCTATGAACAGCATATGTGAATATTATGTAGAATTAAATGTATTAATGTATATTATTATGTATTTAAATCAGATTTATGCTTTAGAAGTAGAGTAATCATAGCAGTTTTCATCCATAGTCTGTCCGTTTAAACGTCTGCGTTTAGCTTCAAATGGCGTCTTTGACGACCGTATTCTATACAAATTATAGATTACATACGGTACGGACTTGAAGACATGAAACTTTATTAACAGCAGAAATGTGGCCTTTACTCCGTTAACCCTGTTTTCAAAGCAGCTGCGCTATTGTCTGTTTTTCAACAGATCTTAAATTTTTCAATATGTTCCATTCGCCAAAAACTTCGCAACAGGCGAACAGTTTATTTACAAACTTTTTTACATTTTAATCTGGACTACAACATGTTCTAGATATTGTTTGAAGATGTTTTGATTCTACATTGCTGTATTTTATTCTTTATTCGCTTCTAAATCTTTATTAATAACTGCAAATGTTTCAACAGTGACTCTATTAACAGCATTCATGATTTAAACACTGGTTAAATTAATAATTTATTTAATATATATTTACAGTGGAAACTGTAAACACCACAGACTTATTCCGAATAATTATGCTGATTGCATACGGTACGGACTTGAAGACATGAAACTTTATTTCTAAGACGATGCATGATAAGCTTTGAATTTCAATACAACAGCAATACAGAAACAGAGGCTTCTATTGTAATATTTGTTTTATATTCACATTAATGTCTGATACTAATACCATATGTGAGCCTGGACCACAAAACTTTATGCATCTTAAAGCTTGCAAAGCGTATGTGTCTTAAGGCCAAATAGGCCGTTGTTTGGCAGAGGTACAACCATTTGAAAATCTGGAATCATAATATTGTCCAAATGAAGTCCTTAGCAATCCATATTACTAATCAAAAATTAAGTTTTGATATATTTACAGTTGGAAATTTACAAAATATCTTCACGGAACATGATCTTTACTTAACATCCTAATGATTTTTGGCATAAAGGAAAAATTGCTCATTTTGACCCATACAGTGTATTTTTGGCTGTTGCTATAAATATACCCGTGCTACTTAAGGCTGGTTTCATGGTCCAGGGTCACATATATATGTTCATGTTTAATATTTCCTGCATTGTTATGTACATAAACAAATATATTTTGTTTTGGATCAGTTACCTGTGTGTGTCGGCAAGTGCGCAGCAGACACACACACCTAAACAATTTCAAAAAATTGCTTATCCTGCCTGAAAAGAC
>JAHKKF010513840.1:0-11973 GCA_019740295.1 Labeo calbasu | reverse complement strand
TATTATTATTGTTATTATGCAAATTGTATTTTATTTTATTTTATTTTATTTTATTTTATTTTATTTTATTTTATTTTATTTTATTTTATTTTATTCCCTCTGAAAAAGACAGTGAGTCCCTGTCTCTGCTAGTGCGGGCTTACATCATCAAGACCTGAAGGGTTTGTTTTCTTCCATGTTTGTTTAGTTTTTATTGCAGTGCATCTTTGGTTGAACCCTACAGCGAGGAGTTCACATCTGTTCCTGTTACATTTAGGATACACAACACAAACACATGCACAGTGTAAATGATTCACTTTATTATGAGCCGGAAAAAGACCCAGGCAAGGTGCTCTATACGTTTCTGTTGTCCTTGTATGTGTACCATTTACAGTGCACAGATGCATATTTTCTGTATGCACAGAATACCAGTGTAATTGTAATGTAACTGAGGTACTATTATAGTTTTTATTAAAACTATATATATATATATATATATATTTTTTTTTTTTCTTTTTTCATTTAAATTTTAGTTAAAGTTGTTATTTATAGTTTTATGTAATTTTATAAGTCTTTATTAAAGGAGACATATTATGCCCCTTTTTACAAGATGTAATATAAGTTTCAGGTGTCTCCAGAATGTGTCTGTGAAGTTTCAGCTCAAAATACCCTATAGATCATTTATTATGCCATTTTGAAAATGCCTATTTTGAGTGGAAGCAGAATCACATTTTTCTGAGCATACACATCCGAAGCACACGCACAGAAATCAGCTGTCACATGACACGTGAGTACTAAACTAAGTTCTCTTTCATGTCTTATTGCACTTAAACTGCCAAATACACACAAGTTCATGTTAAAAACACAAATGAGTTACAAAAACAGTTGGCTATGTCTGTGAAGATAAACAACTTGGAAAGAAATGGCATGTTTATATTAGATCTGAGTGACAGCAGCGTGATTTGCAGTAAATAAATCGATAAATCCACTGCTCTCTTGTCTCCTCTAAGGCTGGGACTCTAAATAGTTCTCTGTGCTTATCTGTGCAGGCAAAGACAGAACAGTCAGCAGGCTTTGCTCATCCACGTACCACGTCATGGGGTGAGTGAAATCTGAACGGCTCGTTTTTTAACATGCTTGCAGAGAAAGGCTTACCAAAAACAAAAATACTGGATTGTCCTTTTTCACGTTCTCTGGGTGTCACACCTCTGTGGACTGTTTCTTTGGTTTTTCCCTATGTGTCCTTATTTGGTCTTTCCTGTTCCGTTTCTTATTATGACGTCATTGTTTTATATTAATAAAGTGTGTGTTCATGACTTCCTCGTCCCTACTCCTCCTTCCCGCACACGACGCCTGACAGAAGAACCGACCGAACACAAAAATGTTCTGTGCTGAGGAATTCCTAATGAACATCCGGCAGGCGGAGAGGCCGTTGGAGCAGTATGTGGAGGAATTTTTGAGCGTGTTACATCTGGTGAGTTGGAGCGACTCAATGATTAACGCGTGTTTTCAGATGGGGCTAAAAGATGACCAGTTATTTTGTTTTGTAACTCCTGACAATTGCCGCAGACCCGTAGGGGAATTCATTAACCATATCCTTGCTCTCTGTCATTCCAACTGCTATGTCGATGTGGAGGAGTCTAATCTTCCCCCCATCCAAAAACACGCGGACGCTCCAGCTCAGCACCAGCTAGCGTCCTCCACCTGCTGCTTCAACAAGCTCACTCCCTCCGGTCCTCCCTCGCTCTCCCCAGTTCTCCAGAGCGCTCAAGTCAGCCTACCGCCACTTCGCACCCAAGTCAGCCTGCGGTCGCCCTGTGCTCTGGGCCGACGGCTTCTCATATGGCAAGCCACATAGGCCATGAGGACATTATGGACCATTATGGATTACTCTCTCCTTTGTCTCCTCTGGTCCCGTCCAGCCCTCCCACGTCTCCGCTGGTCCTGTCCAGTCCTCCAGAGCGCCCACCTGTGCCGGCGCCTCCTGAGCGCCCTCCTGTGCCAGCACCTCCTGAGCGCCCTCCCGTGCCAGCGCCCTCCTGTGCCAGCACCCTCCCGTGCCAGCGCCTCCTGAGCGCCCTCCTCTGCCAGCACCTCCTGAGCGCCCTCCTGTGCCAGCACCTCCTGAGCGCCCTCCCGTGCCAGCGCCTCCTGAGCGTCCTCCTGTGCCAGCGCCTCCAGAGCGCCCTCCTGAGCCAGCACCTCCTAAGCCCGGTCCTCCTGTACCCTCCCGGGCTGACAATACCCTTATTTCTCCCAAGAAAATTTTGGGGGGGTTGCTCCCTGATCCACCATGGCCGCCTGGACTGTGTACTCGGCCATGGCTTCCCGAGCTCCCTGACCCGCCATGGCATCCCGGACTATATGCTCCACCGTGGCTCCCTGAGTCCCCTGACCCACCATGTCTCCCTGAGCTCCCTGATCCGCCCTGGAAGTGTTCCTCCTCCCCGTCCGGTGTCTACCCTGTACAGCCTCCTTTGGCACCCTCTAAGAATGTTTTTAATATAAAACATATTTTAATATAAAACATATTTTAAAATACAGAAACAAAAAACATTTTAAAATGTAAAGATTCTGAAAGCATTGAAAGAGATCCCATTATAATTTAATATAGATTTACAGTAGTAATAACAAATTCTATTTTGTTATATGATATGATAAATAGCATGTTTTTAAATATGATGGTTTCATTCTAAACATGGTGATTGGATGGACACCCAACATAATATATGATATTTACCATCAGTGTTGGGGATAACGCATTACAAGTAACGCAAGTTACGTAATATTATTACTTTTTCCAAGTAACTAGTAAAGTTAAGCATTACTTTTTAATTGACAAGAAAATATCTGAGTTACTTTTTAAACAAGTAATGGCAGTTACTTTTCCTGCATTTATTGATTAAAACCTCTCCTTTCCCCATGTCGAGATGATTTCAGTATTCCTCAAAATGAATAAAAACAGTGAAATTCAACTCAGAATATGATACAAACCTGCAACAATTAAATAATACAAATATGCTTTATGCATTTAATACCATTTTATTAACCAATGTCTTTGCTGTCGACCTTTAATGATCCAATTCAACCATAGCAAAAATTACTCAAGATAATCTAACATTTGTTTTCCTTTTTTTATATTGCTGAAGTGTTGATATTTTTCTTCTGCGGTTTACTGTACAGACATGAATTCACTTTTCTCAAAGCCTGAGACTTTTGGTGTGAAAAGGCTTATACATTTGCCAAAAACAGAACTTTTTATATTAAAAACAAACAAGCAAGCCCTGTCCAGATTTAAAAAGTAACGCATTACTTTCCATAAACAGTAACTAACGTAATTAGTTGCTTTTTTAGGGAGTAACTAAATATTGTAATGCATTACTTTTAAAAGTAACTTTCCCCAACACTGTTTACCATCTGAATCTAACAATGTCATGTCAACAAATGGAAAAGTCAGCCTTCTATTAATAATCATGTCAATTATTGTGCCTTTTTGCCCCAAATACCATACTTTTACATATTTTTTTGTTATTTAAAAAACAGTGCTTGAAGTACGCACCAGTACGCAACCGGCACTTCTAACAAGTTGCCGGTACTCAATGTCAAAGCGTCATTAGAAATGACACTATATAAATCACACTATCAGGAGGGGTTGGCTGTTATATCGACCTATCACGTGAATGAATGCAAGTGGAGTCGTTCTATGTTGGGATTAGGCGTGGGGTAGATAATAGACACGCGAAAACTGTATTATATGCACGTCAATCACATGCCTATCATGCACGCCATAGTCAATTTCAGCGTGTGAATAGCACTGGTCAGTGATTCTGAATATAGTAGTACAGTACGGTGCAGTCAGGACTTACGCTTTTTTGTATTAATAACGTTTATTTAATTATTGATTGATTGGCACTATACAAACATTGTGAATTATGAAATTTAAAGCAACAGTCAGGTATAGTCAGGACCTGAGCTTATTTGTATTGAAAAAGTTATGTAATGATTGATTGATTGATTGATTGTGGCACTATACATTCATTACGAATTATGCAAATTAATAAATAATTACGGGGGTGAGCACTGTTAAAAACTGCCCTTTTTAATTTTTTTAAACAAAAAATCATTAAGAAGACCTTTGTCTCAAGATATACTGAATAATTTTAGCAATTCTCACTTGCTAGTTAAATTACAATTACATTACTGGTATTTTTAAAAACATAAAATATTAGATTAAGTAAGCACATAATTTGTGGTGCTGCCCGCGATCGCGTCAAGGATCAGACAATTTTGCACGTGAAGCGGATGTTTTGGAAAGTGCAACACCACGTTTTTCTGCCATCTAGTGGGTTAGAGGAAAAAAATATCAAAGGCGCCTTTAGCCCGTTGTACCCTGCTGTTTGAAATGTTACACTGTTTGCCAGATTTAAGTTCAAAACACTCTGACTGATTTGCCCAGTAGGAGTTGTTTAATGTGTGCACCATGCAGTGATAAATAATGTAACAGGGCACTTCACATCAGACACATTGGGTGACAGAGTGCAGGTAAGTAGTTTGAGTTTTGTTCAAAACATACAGTATCATGTGTACTAGACTTCATGTGTCACTTTTAATGAACATACATGACTTTTGTATAATATTTTTAGATTTATTATATGATCAACAACGAGAAGGGTAAATCAGAACCTTTGGTTGCCTGTTGTTTTTTGTTTCTGTTCATGTTTTATGTCAGAAAGCTATAGAGGCAGCTGCTCTGATTCAAATCCCGGTGAGATGCCTTGCTGTCTACTTCCTGCTGTCAGACGGCTTCTGAGAGAGCTTTATGTGTCAAGGAACCTCATAAGTGACTGATTTGGATCTGTCTACACAGGCGGCAAGTCAGTGAGCCACACAAATAGCGCTCATCATGCAGAGCCCACAGGAGACTTTCACTCCAGTGGAGCTTTATGTTAGCATGTTGCTAAGCAAACAGCATGATGCTCCAACAGGCATGAAAAACAATATTTTAGAGGCAAAAACTTCTTGTCAAAGTAGATAAATAAATAAATAAATAAATAGTAATGCTTTACAATAATGTTTAATTTATTCACTTTAGTTAACTGTGTAAGTTAACATGAAATAACCATTAAAAGTAGTTCTAAAGTATTTATTAATCTTATAAATTTTATAGTATTTCTTAATCTTATGTGTTAAATGCAACATTTACTAATGCATTATAAAAATCAAAATTTGTCTATTAATATTATTAATATTATATACTATAAAGGACCTGAGCTAGAATGAATATTGTATTTTTTATAAAGTAATGTTAACAAAGATTAAGAAATACTGTAACAATCGTATTACTCATTGTTAATGTTAGTTAATGCATTAACTAATCTTAACTAAAGGGATGTTATTGTATAGTGTTTATAATTGACTAAATACGCATGCAGACAAGCCTGAGCTCGTGTGCTGGTCTTAACTGGTTTCGGGTGGTCTAGCTGGTCCGTAAGGATTCAAAACACCTCTACAACCAGCAAACAGGCTAGTCTAGGAGATTAGTTAAGACCAGCAAACTAACCTAGACCGTTTCAGGGTTGTTAGTTAAAGTAACATTTAAAAAACAAACAAACAAACAAACAACAGCAACAACAACAACAAAAAACAATTCCATAAATGTTAAATAAAATAAATAATAAATACAAATTAATAAAAAATGGTAAAAGCACAACAAAATGAATAAAAGTTAAAAAAAAAAACATAAACGTGAAATAAAATGAAATGCAAAACAAACAGACAAAGATATAAATAAATAAATAAATAAATAAATAGACAAACGTCAAAAGCACAACAAAATGCATAAAACTTAAAACAAAAATAGAAAAAAAACATAAACATAAATAAAATAAGAATTAACTGAAATAAAATAAAATCAAACAAACGACAACAACAAAAACAAAACCCCTGTGCTTAAACTAAACTAACTAACTAAATAAATAAATAATGGCAAAAGCATAACAAATGAACGTGAAAATAAAATAAACATTAGCTGAAATAAAATAAAATGCAAAACAAAAACAAACAAACAAACAAACAAACAAAAAACCCTGTACTTAATCTGAAATAACAATTAGTGGACTATATAGAGGTATTAAAAGAAATAATAAATAAATAATTAAAAAAAAATAATAAAACTAAAAAAAGGAAATAGTTTCATAAATGTGAAATAAATAAACATTAACTGAAATAAAATAAAATGCAACAAACAAAAAACTTAAAGTGACAAAAAAAATCATATTTGTGTAATATTTTACTAAAAGCTCATACAAATACACTATTGAGTTAATAAATAAATAGAATTATGAATAAATAATAAATAAATAAATAAATAGCAAAAGCACAACAAAATTAATAAAACAAAACAAAAAACAAAAAAACTTAAATGTGAATGTGAAAAAATTAATATTTACTAAAATAAAAAATGAAAAAATACAAAACAAAACAACAAGCAAAAAAACCTGTACTTAAACGGAAAAAAGACTACATAGAAGTATTAAAAGAAAAACAAAAATGGAAAAAACACACACACACAAAAAAGCATTTCATAATTGTGAAATAAACTAAACATTAACTGATATAAAATAAATGCAAAACAAAAAAGCAAGCCAAAAAAAATAAAATAAATAAATAAATAAAACGTTAAAAATGTGAAAAAAACATTAACTGAAATAAAATAAAAAATGCAAAAACAAGCAAACAAACCCTGTACTTACACTGAAATGTAATGTATAATTAAATTTAGTAATTTAACCGTTTAATTAAATTAAATTAAATTAAATTATTTTTTTAGGCAAGAGCAATGTTTTGATCTTCATTTGTGATCATACTGTCTAAAGGTATGGCCCACCAATAGCATAAGGGCATCCAGCAGCATTACGAGTAAAAATACAGCCTCCAGCAGTAAACTCACTGTTTATGTGAAGGCCCCAACCACAACAAGGCATCTCAAAAGGCAGCGGGTAGTCCCTGCCTACCTTACTGAAGAGGCTTTGCGCTGGGAACATACCTTAAATTCTGCTGGCAGCTCACCAGGTTTTGGAATAGAGCTGTTCACTCTCTTCAAAACGGTGCCTTGGGAAACTACTTCAAAAAGCTAAACTATGGTGTCATTTTCAACTTTTCCAGCTTAATTATAGTGACAATTTTAATCAATCAATGTGCTTCCACAAGAATGACCAAATTAAACCGCCGCTGTTTACACCGAAAATGCCACTTCAACTCATTCTCTCGCACGCCAGACAATTCTGCCATAAAGAGGGGCCGGGAAAAGAGGGAGGCTGAGATGCAGAAATGGAGGGAGATTCTCAGCAGTGCTGTGTCTTTGTGCCAGCTCTACTTGTTTTATGTTGAGAAGATTCTGACAGAAACAGACAGATGGATGTGAGGTATCAGAGGGAGAGAAAACGAGGTCAAAAAGAAACTCAACAGGAAATAGAACAGAGGCCAGGATATCACAGAGCCAAACACTCTCAATAAAACATCACTCATCAATTGCTCACTTCATGTTTGCTTTAGCGGCATGAGAGACTTACATGAAAGCTTTGGGTATGGGAATGAAATACAGATCAAAAGAGACACTGAAATTGACCAGTGAATCTTGTGCATATGGTGCTAGCACTTTTTAAGAGGATATACAAATTAAATGTTTGGAAAGTAAAAAAAAACATGCTTAAAAATGCTGATCCTGTTTAATTTTGTAATGTGATGTATTTCACAGTGAAAAATTTATGCCAGAACTTTATTTAATCCTTTGGGAATTGACTGGATGAGTTGATTTTGATGTAAAAGGTTATCTAAAATGGGCAGTCATCTTAAAGTGTTATTCCCTCCGTGATTTCAAGCCATCCTAGGTATATATGATTTTCTTCTTTCAGACAAATTGTATTAAAAACGTTAAAAATGTCCTGGCTCTTTCAAGCTTTATAATGGCAGTGAATGGGTGCTGAAATTTTGAAGTCCAATGAAGTACAAAAAGTCATCACAAACAACTCCACATGGCTCCAGAGGTTAATACAGGCCTTCTGAACTGATTTTATACAGTGTAAGTATGTGCATTCACAAGATTTGAATGAAGCGGTTGAGAGAATTACTCAAAAGACCATCCCTTGTTTTTTTTCCTAAATGAATCTGCACTTCAGTTAATGACTCAGTGATCACCTATAAAGACAGTCCTTTGTTTTGTTTCTCAATGAATCAGCATTTTTAATGAATCGCTTCAGTTAATGACTCACTCAAAAAAAAAAAAAAAAAAAAAACCTTCCTTTTCCATTCTTGAATGTAATTTTGAACAAACTGATTCGGTTCATGACTCAGTGATCACCTATAAAGACAGTCTTTTTTTTCGTTTACGAAAGAATCATGTTTTTGAACAAATCGGTTGGGTGAATCACTTAAAAAAACTTCCTTTTTCATTCTTGAATGTGATTTTGAACAAACTGATTCAGTGAATGACTAAGTGAACTGAACTGATTCAGTTAATGACACACTAATCACCTATAAAGAAAGTCCTTTTGTTTAGTTTCTCAATGAATCATGTTTTTTTTAACTAATCAGTTGAGTGAATCACTAAAACAACCATTCCTTTTCCATTCTTGAATGTGATTTTGAACAAACTGATTCTGTTAATGACTCAGTGATCACCTATAAAGAAAGTCCTTTGTTACGTTTCAGAATGAATCATGTTTTTAAACAAATCGGTTAAGTGAATCACTCAAAAACCTTTCTTTTCCATTCTTGAATGAGTTTTTGAACAAACTGATCCAGTTTAAAACTCAGTGATCACCTATAAAGAAAGTCGCTGTTTTGTTTCTGAATGCATCATGTTTTTGAACAAATCGGTTAAGTGAATCAGTCAAAAAACCTTCCTTTTCCATTCCTGAATATATTTTTGAACAAACTGATTCAGTTAATGACGCACTAATCACCTGTAAAGAAAGTCCTTTTGTTTAGTTTCTGAATGAATCATGTTTTTAAACAAATCGGTTGAGTGAATCACTCAAAAAAACATCCTCTTCTGTTCTTAAATATGTTTCTGAAAAAAATAAAAATAATAAAACCTGATTCAATTAATGACTCAGTGAACACCTATAAAGAAAGTCCTTTGCTTTTGTTTTGTTTCTGAATGAATCATGTTTTTGAATGAATTGAGTGAATTAATGATCGTCCCCTGTTTTATTTATGAATGAATCTGTATTTTTTAATCATTTGAAAAATTATCTTTTTCATTCTTGAATATGTTTTTGAACAAACTGATTCAGGTAATGACTCAGTGATCACCTATAAAGACAGAGCCTTGTTTCATTTGTGAATGAATCATGTTTTTGAATGAAAAGGTTGAGTGAATCAATCAAAAGACCTTCCTTTGTTTAGTTCCTCAATGGATCAATTCAGTCAATGAACGATCAGCTAAGAAAGTCCTTTGTTCCTTTCCTGAATAAATCAGTGTTTTTGAACAAATGATTTGAATTAGTAATTAAAGTATGATCCATTAAAACAGTCCTTTGTTTAGTTTCTGAATGAATCATGTGTTTGAATGAATCGGTTGAGTGAATTACTCACAAGGCCATCCCTTGAATTGCTTCAGTTGACTCGATCACCTATAAAGAATCGTGTTTTTGCACAAATCGTTTGAGTGAATTACTTAGAAAAACTTTTTCACTTTTCACTCTTGCATGTATTTATGAACAAACTGATTCAGTTAATGCCTCAATGATCACCTATAAAGACAGAGCAAATGAATCTTTTTTCGAATAAGAAAGATGAGTGAATTACTCAAAAGAGCTTCCTTAATGAATCTGTGTTTTTGAATGATTCGATTCAGTTAATGAATGATCACTTGTTTTGTTTTTGAATTAATCTGTTGTTGAACAGTTCGTTTGAACAAATGACTCAGTGACTCACTCTCATCTACTGGCAAATTGACAGATTCATTCACCTACACCGCTTCTGTATCCACAGGCCAGCTCTTCAACTCCGCTATACTCCTGTCATAATCTTAGGTATACACAGCTTCACACAGAAAAAGAGCCCATTGGTGTGTTGTTGTTGAACAGCAGTTTAGCTCCTGTGTTTATCTCTCTTTCCTTCTTCAGCACAGCCAGCTAAAGCCATTGATTTTGCCCCGAGGGCCGGAGAGGATGAAGGTGGCGTGCGGAGAGCCGAGTGGGTTGGAGTGTTGATGTTTGTATGCAGTATTAGTGGGTGTTGTACTCAAGCATTGCTCTCAAAGCGTCTATTGTGCAGTCCACAGCCAGATCAATGAAGACAGACAAGCTCGAGCTAAACCTTCTGCACCTGCAGAATAGCGTTATTGAAAAAGTTTGGGGAAATCACTGGGGAAATTTCGGCTGTTCTAATGCTTTTGTCATTAAATCTTTAAACCGAGGGAAAGGTTCAATGGTGAATGTGACCAGCTGTTGCAGTTGTGTATTAATGAAGATAAATACCGTACTACTGAAATTATGATTTAAGGAATGAGGTGATGTGATTTCATTCGACCAAGCGGAAATTTCATGTTTCTTCGACCATAAAAACACAAATTTAAGAACCCAGGTCCTCATGAACACAACAGTTCTTTACATAGCTGAACAATCGTGCCACATCTGTGAATAGTTTATTTTTACGTTTTGTCTTTTCATGAACAAGATCATATAAAAAATAGAGTTTCAGATAGAACAGCCTAAGGGCTGTTCACTGTTCTTCTGATATATCACACTCAAAAATGGCAGCATTGCAAGCTCCAATCTGACAGTCATGCAACTTCCGTCAAGTTTTCATCAGTTCTTCAGAAAACAAAGTTAAAGTTATCAAGACTTTTGAATAAGAACTCATTAACAGATTGGAAGTGTTTGTGTGGTTTGTTTTGTTGAATGTTTTATAGATGAACCAACAAAGTCAAGGCCACTTCAATCCACAGAACAAAATGATAAAATGCATACTTTAAATACACTGCTAAAATGTTATAAATAAAAGAATGTGATTGAATCATTACAAGATATTCAACATTTGCGTCAGAATGTTTATTAAGAAATGTTCTTCAGAAAACTCATTATGAGTTTTGTATATCTGAGGAAATAGTAATTACACTAAACCTAAGGATGGATTCATTTTCTTACCATTAAATCTAAATGATTAAATTCTGATCATAATGTTTTAACAAGTGGTTCTTAAAGAAGAAGTTCACTTCCAGAACAAAAATGTACTTATAATTTACCCCCTACTCACCCAACTTCAAAATCGTCCTATGTCGCTGCAGAAGTACCGACCCAGTGTTTACAAAGTGAACATGCCAAGAAGATCAAACTCTCTTTACAAAAAAGGTAAAACAGGGATGTAGGATGACTTTGAAGTTTGAAGAAAATAACATGGGGGGTTTTCGACATACCCTAACTGTCATGAACCGGAATACATAGAGTTCACGCAAAGCTAGACAAGACGAGCATTTGAGATTAAAAATATATACATTGCATGTTTATTTATTTGTTTTTTTTTTAGAAAATAACCATTTGTTTCGCTAGATAAGACGCTTCTTCCTTGGCTGGGATCATTTAGAGCCATTTGAAGTTGCGGTGAAACTGCATTTTGGAAGTTCAAACTCGGGGCACCATAGAAGTCTACTCTATGGAGGGAAATCCTGAAATGTTTTCCTCAAAAAGCATAATTTCTTTACGACTGAAGAAAGAAAGACATGAACATCTTGGATAACAAGGGTGTGAGTAAATTATCTGTAAATTTTTGTTCTGAAAGTGAACTTCTCCTTTAACAGTGCTGCACTATGAAAGGGGTCATCGGATGCAAATTTCATTTTTACATGTTGTTTGAACATTAGTGTGTGTTGGCAGTGTATGTACAAATCTACCCTGTAATGATAAAAATCCATGCAGTGGTTTTTAATTAATCTGTAAAAATAATATCTCCTTTTTCAAATCGAGCCAATCTCATGTGCCTGTCGGTGTG
>JAHKKF010513838.1:0-19355 GCA_019740295.1 Labeo calbasu | reverse complement strand
GCGCCTAAACGCAACCTCCACATATGATGATCAACGCCTGCTTCTACATCACTGCCTGCTTAGCCCCGACCAGCGATTCAAACATGTAGGCTGCATCCAAAAATGTAGGCAGCTGACTTGCTGCCTCACTGCCTTATCAGGAAATGACTTTGCATGCAGCATTTTGCACAAAGGCGCCTCATGAAACTGATTTCGGACAGGCTTCTGAGGCAGCGTAATGGTTTAATCATCTACAACAAAGTAGAATTTTGGCTGATGTGGTTTTAGTGATAACGGAACAAATATTTAAATAATATAATACTAATTTCTCGCTAGACATAACCACAAAAGTACAAAAAGTTAGTCAGAAATATACATTTACATAAAAAATGATCACCAAACCTTGTTTAGAAACAACACCAAGTCTCTCCTGTGCAGAAATTCTAAGCAAAATATTTTTAATTTTGGTTAGCTTTTAACTAGAACTTATTTGTTAGAATTAAATAAACAATAATGTTCTTTTATAATGACAGTACATTGAAGCTTAAAAAAAAACATAAATAAACTACATATCTCAAATCGCTGTATTTTTTATTCTAGAAACATTTTAAGATTTAACATTTGTAGATGGTCTAAAACAAAAGAGTTGTAAAAAATTTTTTAGAGCTCATAATTGAAAAAATATATTACATAATAATAATAAACACGTATATATAAAAGTATATAATATAAGTGTCATTTTTGTGATTTTTTTTTTTGTTCATGTAAGCTATAGCTTTTGATCTTAAATTTAAGATATCAATTACAGCTTTATTTTAATCAGAAATGCAAGTGTTGTTGTTTGTTTGTTTGTTTTACTTTCATTTTATTAGAAGTAGACCAACAGCGCCCTCTATGGAATTAAAGCTCCTTACCGAATGGGCATTAGGAATCAGGGGAAGCTGCCGCTGCTGCCACTGCACGTGCTATTACTACTTACTCTATCACACACCTATGTTCATTCTCAGTTTAAATGCAGTGATCCAAAACAATGAATCTAATCATCATTCAGGCAAAACTTCACTTCAAGAATGAGTCACACTGCTGACGTGATCTAATTGCTAGCACACCCTAAGCATGTGTGAGTTAATGTATTCCTCTTATCTGCAAGACACACCCGCATAACTTTTCATATCGTGCCGATGCTAATATTTACGTTTAAAGCCATTATCGGCTGATTCTGATTTCAGTTCGATAATACTGTTCATGCCTAATAAAGATGGCTCTTAAGAGACAAGATGCTGTACAAAATCAGTCTTTGCATTACCTTCCTTCAGATCCCAACTTTAGGAAAGAATAGATGAACCATTTTTAATGAAGTTCCAGACTTCTCAGTAAGAACTTGGTTGTTTTATTTTACAGCAGATTCGTTTACAAACAAGGCACAATTTGATGCAGGATTTTCAGAAAGATTAAAACTAAAAGACGATGTTGTGCCAGCTACATTGAATCTGACAGTAATGTTGCATCACACAAATGTGAGCATGCATTTCTAACATAAATCACAGCAGTGTCCATCTGTGAAGGATGTAGGCTGTCAAACATACACAACTGTTAGCCAATCATAGCAGTGGGCGTTTACTTCGGAGTCTACAATCCGCAAAGCCTATTCAAACAGAGCGTTCTTATGAGAGGGGTCAAAATAGGACAGAAAATAGCGTATTGCTTCTAAATTATGAAGTGTTATAATTTAAAAATCTTGATAAGATTATAAATTGACCTCAAAGAACAGTACAACAAAATAGGCAAAAAAGGCAGTTTATGACCCCTGTAAAAGTATAAAACATATTTTGTCTAATGGGGAAAAAAAAAAAACTAAAAAAACATTTCACCACTTTCTGCTGGTCACAAAGTGGAAATCTTTAGTCACCTCCACAATATTCCTCAAGTCAATTCAACTCAAGGAGACATGATCTAATTCCCAAACGATTCCTGATTCACTGTTTAAAGTGATTCGCTGCCAAACTCTCTGTAAAGAGTCAGCATAAAAGTCTGCTCTGATATAGCCAATAGAAACAGACAGCAAAGTGGCTCTTTGGATGTGCACGAGAGTAATGTGTTCCAAAATAAAAAAAAAACAAAAAAACAAAAAAAAAGTAGTAGTAGTACAGTTTATATACTTTTTAACCACAAATGCTCGTCTCTAGCCCTACTATACTCTGTGCAAAAAAAATCATCCTACATCGTGGTTTTACCTTTTTTTTCCTAAAGGGCATGTGACCTTCTTTGCACATTCACTTGGTAAACACTGGATTGGTACTTCGGCAGCGATGTAGGACGATTTTGAAGTTGGAGGAGAAAATGAGATGAGAGTTTTTCGACCTAACTGTATTGAACCGGAGGTGCACAGAGTACGCATGCACGTCGCAGAGCTAGACAAGACAAACATTTGAGGTTAAAAAGTATATAAATTTTAATAACCAATCGTTCCGCTTACAGCCCTCTGAAGCTGCATTGAAACTGCATTTTGGAAGTTCAAACTCGCAGGCACCATTGAAGTCCATTATATGGAGAAATTTCCTAAAATGTTTTCCCTCAAAAAACAAATTTTTGACTGAAAAAGAAAGACATGAACATTGTGGATGACAAGGGGGTGAGTAAATTATCTGTACATTTCTGTTTTGGAAGTGAACAAATTCTTTAATATTTTGGTAGAAAACTTTCAGGATTCTTCAAGTTCATATTTTGTAACATAAATTTTAACCAGTTAAACAACATAAAGAATTTTGACCAATTAATACAATCAGTTAAATGGTTTAAAAGGTCATTTAATTTTTTTTTTTTGTAATTTAGCAAAATATTTTAAAACGTTTGCTGGATGGTTAAAATAAAATGAAAACGCATTTTTAAGAGAGAAAAAAAGATAAATCAAGTAGTCCTATAACATTAAGTCGAATTGTATTATCACATTCAGAAAGAGACCTGATGCCGACGCAAAATGGTTTACAAACACTAAAAACATAGGCTCACTCCACAAAAAATACTTTCGATTTAATAGTATTCAGAAAAGAACAAGAATGAAAACTATAAGAAGCTAATCTATACTAAACGACAAGCTAAAACAAATGAATTTAGGCTATAGCAAAACTGAAACTATTGTGGGTCTCATACGACAAATCCAAATGTTTCCATATTCGAGATGCATTTGAATGCCAAAATATTATTTATTATGTAAACCTGGTTTTGTACTTCACTCGCATTCCAATATCCACATAAAACAAATGGTTTGGCATAAAATCACAGCAGTACAGTGATTAAGTAGTGTGATTTTTTCCAAATGTTTGGCTGACTGTATTTTACGATGATAGTCTAAAGGTTGCCATTGTCAAGTTAGCAATGCTTAACTTCTGTGTGCGGCGCTGACGCAATCACTTGATTTTTTTTTTTCCTTCTAACAGTGGAAACAACTCCTAGTGATACAGATCATCGAAACTGTAAATGGTTTGCTTTTGTGTACATTCACAGTAAAAACAAATCTTTGTGCTTTCGTAAAATAAAGAAAAACAGGATGCTGCTTTCAGCCATCTTCCTTTCACGCAGCACAAAAATGAATCAAAACTCTGCATATTAGCTAGCCTATTTGTTGCAGTTTTTCTTTCGTTTGGTTAAGTAAAAATATTTATCGTATAGGCCTATTCATTCTCTGTTAGCCAAAGCACTGCAGGTGCGTGATGTGATGAGAATCCTCATGTTCTGTTGTTCGCTGCTTTTGCGCATGTAAAATTAAAGAAGTCCACTTCCAGAACAACAATTTACAAATAATTTACTAATCCCCTTGTCATCCACGACGTTCATGTCTGTCTTTCTTCAGTCGTAAAGAAATTATGTTTTTGAGGAAAACTTTTCAGCATTTTTCTCCATATAATGGACTGATATGGTGCCTCAATTTTGAACTTCCAAAACACAGTTTAAATGCGGCTTCAAACGATCCCAAATGCAGTTGTAAACTATCCCAGCCGAGAAAGAAGGGTCTTATCTAGCGAAACGATCAGTTGTTTTCATTAAAACAAAAATACAATTTAAATACTTTTTAATGCCAAACACTTGTCTTGTCTTACTCTGCCTGGAGTGTTTTTGTTCTGGTTCATGACAGTTAGGGTTTGTCGAAAAACTCCCATTTCATGTTCTCCCTCAACTTCAAAATAGTCCTATATCGCCGTTTTGACCTTTTTTTGTTAAGGGTGTTTGATCTTCTTTGCATGTTCACTTTGCAAAGACTTCGTCGGTACTTCAGCAGTGATGTAGGATGATTTTGAAATGATTTTTGAAGTTGAGGGAGAAAATACGATCAGACTTTTTCGACATACCCTAACTGTCTTGAGCCAGAATACACAGAGCTCAGGGAGAGCGAGACAAGACGAGCGTTTGAGATTAAAACGTATTTAAATTGTATTTTTTTAAATAAAAAAATAACCGATCGTTTTGCTAGACAAGACCCTTCTTTCTTGGCTGGGATTGTTTACAACCGCATTTGGGATCGTTTGAAGCCGCATTTAAATTGCCTTTTGAAAGTTCAAAATCGGGTACCATATCAGTCCATTATATGGAAAAAAATACAGAAATGTTTTCCTCAAAAAACATAATTTCTTTACGACTGAAGAAAGAAAGACATGAACATCTTGGATGACAAGGGGGTGAGTAAATTATATGTGAATCTTTGTTTTGGAAGTGGACTTTAATCCCTGAAAAACAAATGTAGCTATTTTTAACGGGTCACAGACACTTATCCTTTCTAAAACAATTAAACTCTAATTTAAAATAATCTTGTCTGTTAATGAGCATCGGCTGTCAATTAGGAAAAATAACCGAAACGAACATCCCTATTATAAATGTCTTTACTGTCACTTTTGATCAATTTAATGCATCCCTGCTGAATAAAAGTATTAATTAAAAAAAAAAAAAAAAAATCGTACTTACCCCAAATAACTGTTTATATGCTCTGACTAACCAATAGAAACAAATTAGGTGGGTAAATACAGAATTCATTTTAGAATTTTGTTTAGCTTCTTTAAGATGTAAAATAAACCATATTCAGTCTTTCACAATTTTCTTCGCTGAAAAACTTAACTGAGGCCTCTGGGTATGTTTGTTTGAACAGCACTGTGCCATTTTTGAAACACTGTATACCACCTATCTGTTTCTGGATCAAACCACAAAATACACAAGCATTATGGAGTCGTTTTTGAAAAAAACAACCAGTGAATCAACGTCTCTCTCTATTCCTCTGCAGTTTAAGTGAAAGTACAGCTGTGATTACTCTGCTGGGAACTGACTCACCTGTAGGAACTGACTTCATTAATCCACTAAAATCACACTGGAAACAGTTGGTAAGTTATTGCAAAATAGCTTCGTGCTTGTTAGTTTTGAGAAAAGTGTTCAGATGTGGCATCTCGGCATTAAAACAGATGCAGGTACACATTCTAAAAGTTGGCGTCAAAGCTCTGGACACATTCCTCAATTAAAGCTGCACTATCATTAATATTGAATACCTATTTTGGGCTGGCAGCTGCTTGGACCACAAACAGCAGAGAAGAGTGTGTTCTGTGCTTGTTAAAAACCTGACCCACTTACTTCAACCACCACCTGCTAAATATGCACGACCACCCCCTCCTCCTCCTAAATAAGGTAAATCAATCTGTTTAAAAGCCTTTTAGGCTTCCATACATGCCAACAAGCTGATGAAAGCTTGAATTGCTCAATGTCTCATTAAAGGTTTGTTTGTTGCAAAAGAACAACCAACATAGTGAAACACTAAAATCTGCTAGAAGGGAGAAAGAAAAATCCCTCATTGCTTGGCTGTTGTACCTGTCCTTGTTGAGGAAGGTCATGGCTGCTATCGGCTGCAGCATCTCCAGTTTGCCGACTGTCCAGCTGGGCCGGTACACGCACTCTTCTGGAAGCTTGATGGGAAGCAGACACTGGCTAGGCAGCGTCTTCAGAGGGGCGTAAAGGGAGCAGCCGATGAGCGCTTGGCAGGACTCTGGCTTAAACACGTAGGAGAAGTCCTGAAAACACGACAAGGAAACAGTCTTGCATCACAAAATGCCTCTTTGTGAAAACATCCCTGGGAATTCACGCAGCAGTAATTAAGTCCTACCTTAATCTCTGAGGGTTTGGGGCTGCAGAAACCCTCCTCCACCTCCATCTTGAAGTTCCCGCCGATGGCCCCATCCAGAAGAGAGAGGCCAGCCGCTGACTCCGTGTTGCCCATGTTTATAGGAGAGTAGCCCATGATGATGTGCTGCTCCAGCGACGGAGGGGTTGGAAACATCTGGTGCAGGTCTGCAGAGCCTAGATCAATAAACACGCACAATGAAGGAACAGAATTTTGGCACTATAAATAGAAAATAGGTAACAGATGCTTGCCATTAACGTCTCAGTCTGTGATGACTTGTGCAGCACAAAAACTGTTTTGTCTGAGGAAACATGTAGCTCTTAGATTTTGAAGCTCTAAGTAAGAGCCCATGCAATGACTTTTCTAGAATTGAATTACATTAAAACTTGGGGTAACAGAACATTTTCTGTGTTTAATGATTTTCAAAAATCATGTTTTTTCACTGTGCATTACAATTAATCTGAATCAAACTGCAGTTGGGTTATTTTGATGAAGTAAAAATACAGCTAACACAGAACACCATAAAAACATGATAACATAATAAAAAACAATTTGTGAAATATTTTTAAAAACTGTTATCTGTTTATTTTGCAAATAAACTCTTCAAATAGCTGATATTAAAACCCTATAATATTTCCTAATTTAAAAAAAAAAGCAATTAAAAAAAAAGTTGTTACAAGCATTGTTACAACAGCTACTATTATAGTATTCATTAATCTTTTATTTTCAGTAATTTTGTTACAGTAACATTTGTACTTTAAGTTATACAATTATGAAAAAAAATAAAATAAAAAAAAAACATTTTACTCCAGTTTTATTTTTCAGTAATTGTAGTACTTCAACATTTCATCTGTTAGTTTTTAATATTTATATTCTATTTTATTTCAGCTTTGTTTTAATTAAAGAAAATAACAGTTTTTTTTAATAGTGAATTCAAGCATCACAACACTATAATGTACAAACATAATATTAATAAAAATCTTTTAAAGATTTGATGAAGATTAACAATTAAGTGTTAGTGTTTTTAAACTAATTAACTTAAAAATGAGCTTGCACAATATCCGATACCAGCAATTCAAAAAAAAAAATCTTTAAATATATTTTTAATTGTTTAAAAAAAACATACCCAAGTTAAAAAAATACATTTTTAATATTTTTAATATATATAAAGCAACTAAATTTCAAGTTTTTCATATAATATTTATAAGATATTTATTTTAAAAAATATTAATAAAAATATTTTAAAGATCTGACAAAGATTAACAATTAATAGTGTTATTAGTGTTTTTAAACTAATTAACTTTAAATGAAATTAGCTAAAAAATGAACTTGCACAATATCTGATACCAGCAATTTAAAAAAAAAATCTTTAGATATCTTTTTACATTTTTTAAAAAACACATACATGTTAAAAATAAATATATTTATAAATATATATTTTTTTATTATTAGAATATTATTTAATTATTTATTTAATTATTTATTATTATTAATATTCTTAATATATATATAAAGCAACTAATTTAACTATATAAAACTATATAACTATATAAACTACATAAAGCAACTCATTTTCAAGTTTTTAAATGCAATATTTATATTCTATTTTATTTCAGCTTTATTTCAACTAATGAAAATTATAATAGTTTTTTTTTTTTACAAGTGATTAAGCATCATAACATTATAATGTACAAAAATAATAATACTTTTTTTAGAGATTTGCTGAAGATTAACAATTGTGTTATTAGTATTCTTAAATATTAACTTTAAATAAAATTAGCTTAAATGGTCTGGGATCACTAAGATTTGTAATGTTTTTAAAGAATTCTCTTATGCCCATCAAGGCTCCAGTATTATTGCGAAATATTATCACGGTTTAAAATAATGTTTTGTTTTGTTTTGAAAATATAATTTATTCCTGTGATGCAAAGCTGAATTTTCAGCATCATTCCAGTCTTCAGCGTCACATGATATAGCTCTAATATCAGCCAATAACCAATATGGTACCAATATATATAAGGCATTCCTACAGATTTAACAGCATCAGAATTCTCAGAATTCCCACTCTATAATATGAAATTCCGTTACATATTCTAAACCAAACTGCTCACACACTTCCAACAATAGTTATTAGAATAAATGTTTCAGTAAAGATGCAGATTCAGCAGGGGTCATGAACTGAGGCACATACAAGGCAGGGGGTCTGGCGCTGCAGGTTTCGGTTCTTTCCCACCAAATTTTTCCTCTGCTCCACCAGCAGCTCTCCTGGATCCAGGCTGTTTGGAGTAAGACAAAGAAATGCTCACTTTAATTGCTCTACTGTTCCCCTAGTTCAGCAAATAAAGAACTTTATGACCACCTGAAAGTTTTTCTAATGAGGCAGGAGATCCAGCAACTAAGCGGTCTCTAATTCGGCTTCAATATGAGTATCATCGTATCCAACAGATTCATTACTGCTAGAGCTTTGCAAAGTGTGATTCATAGCAAAAACTGATTTGAAGAGTTGATTATGATATTATGCTTTTAAGTTTGGACAGCTGGCCTTTTAACTTTCCACATCACAGTCAGCTGGTGAGCTCATAAGAGTACTAACCGTCAGGTCATCCTCGTCTGAGTTAAACAGGTTGTCCAGGTCATTAATGGACACGACTAGATCTGTCTCATGAAACAAGCTGGGGGTAGGAAGTGGTTTGCTACCACCTGACCCCTGGGCATCTGTGTGCAAAAAGAACATTTCTCAGAAACATTTCCAGACACATCGAAACGTTTATCAATTAAAGTGTGAGGAAATAATACTCACCATCAGATGACGAACTGCCATCATCCCTCTAAAAGCAAAATAAATAAGACTTCTCACTTTGAGAAAGACAATCACACAACATTTTTCTAAGAAAAATCACTGCCTGACCTTATTTTTCTTTCCGGCCTCCCTCTCGGCTCCAGGTTTTTTGTCTTTATCAGAGAAAGTAAACTCCTCATCTCCTTCCACAAATGCATAAGGATCAGATTCACGCTCCTGGTCTCCATCGCAAACAGCTGCAGAGAGATGCTGGTTTTTCCTTTGCTCGTACATCTTCACCAGCTCTTCCGAAACTTTCAGAGGCCTTTTGGAGGAGGACATAAACCTGCAAAAAAACAACCCACACTATGTTACACTTCTAGTTGGAAAAAGAGCCATGCTGAACAACCAGTTGAATAGTGAATAATTAGTTATATAAATACTACTCTTATACTTCTTTTGTTGTATTTACCTATAGATAGCTTGATAACGTATACCCACGTAATATATGACACTTTCATATATTACGACTAAAAGCTTTAGACACCCATGAATGTAGTTTTTTTTTTTTTTTTTTTTTTTTAAAGAAATTAAAGAATTAGTTTACTCCAAAATTAAATGATTTACACACCCCCATGTCATCCAAGATGTTCATGTCTTTCTTTCTTCAGTTGAAAACAAATTAAAGTTTTTAAGGAAAACATTCCAAAACATTTTGAGTTGAAGGTTCAAATAGCAGATTCAGATTCACTCTACATGATCCCAGCAAATAAATAAGGGTCTTATCTAGTGAAACGACTGGTCACATTGTTTTACCGTTTTTGTAAGGGGCGTTTGACTTTCTTTGCACATTCGCTTTTTAAACACTGTGTCGGTACTTATGCCTACATCACACGTGACCTTTCCAAAGTGACTACGTAATGCGTAAAGTCGAGTTAGTGCAAGATAAGCATTTGTGGTTAAAAAGTATATAAATGTAATTTTTTTTTTTTATAAAATGACTGATCGTGTCGCTAGACAAGACCCTCATTCCTTGGCTGGGATCAGGTAGAGCCATTTGATGCTGCAATTTAGACCTTCAGGTCACTGGTCCTCATTGAAGTCCAGCATATGAAGAAAACTCCTGGAATATGTTTTTGCCAAAAACCTTAATTTCTATTCGACTGAAGAAAGAAAACTATGAACATCTTGGATGATATGGGGGTGAGTAAATTTGCAAGAAATTTTTAATTCAGGAGTAAAGTAATCCTTTAATACTTTCATATATATTAATGTGTTCGTTTATTAATGTTTTTAAAGCAGAAGTTCACTTCCAGAACAAAAATTCACCGATAATTTACTCACTCCCTTGTCATCCAAGATGTTCATGTCTTTCTTTCTTCAGTTGTAAAGAAACGTTTGAGGAAAACATTTTAGGATTTTTCTCCATATAGTGGACTTTAATGGTACTTGTGAGTTTGATCGTCCTAAACGCAGTTTAAATGCAGCTTCAAAGGGCTCTAAATAATCCCAGCTGAGGAAGAAGGGTCAAAACGATTGGTTATTTTCTAAAAAAAAAAAAACAAATAATAATAATAATAAAATTTACAATTTATATACTTTTTAACCTCAAAAGCTCGTCTTGTCTAGCTCTGTGGTTCAATACAGTTAGAAAATGTGGAAAAACTCCCATCTCATTTTCTCCACCAACATCAAAACTGCTGCTTTACTTTTGTTGTAAAAGGTGTACTTTTAGGTTGGAGGAGAAAATGAGATGGGAGTTTTTCGACATACCCTAACTGTATTGTTCCAGAATGCACAGTTCATGCAGAGCTAGAAAAGATGAGCATTTGAGGTTAAAAAGTATATAAACTGTCAATTTCTTTTAGGAAACAACCAAACGTTTTGCTACATAAGACCCTTATTCCTCGGCTGGAATTGTTTAGAGCACTTTGAACCTGCATTTAAACTGCATTTTGGAAGTTCAAACTTATAGGCACCATAGAAGTCCACTATATGGAGAAAAATCCTAAAACGTTTGCCTCAAAAACAATTTCTTTACGACTGAAGAAAGAAAGACATGAACAACTTCAATGACAAAGGGGTGAGTAAATTATCTATAAAGCTTTGTTCTGGAAGTGAACTTCTCCTTTAATATAATCGTAATCCATGATTGGGAAAAAAAAAAAAAAAACTTTTTTTTTTTTAAATCTAAAACATACTTATTATTATATTTTAGTATTAAATGCCACATATATCAATAAATATAATTAGATTTTTACAAAATAATAATAATAATAAGCCATATGCACTAAATCAAAACATCAAGTGTGTAGGAAAAACCTGAAAGCAAACTTTCCAGAGATGAAGACTTAGTAAGTGGTCATTACTTCAGCAACTGTTGACTATTTATGTGTTCCAGCATAACATCATTAGGTCACATAGAGTGCACCATAATAGTGAGCCAGGAACTGTGTGCAATTCAACCTATCTGCCTCTGCCATCAACTAACATTACCAATTAGTAGTGTGGAAACCAAGCAAAGTTTTTCAGCAAAGCTGGCTGATGTTTTTGACAACCACTGAAGCAAAACAACTTGCAAAAAAAGCCAAAGTAACGTTCTTTATAGAACAGATGTTAAAAAGCTGACCTATTCCCAGGCAAGTTAAAAAAGCTTCCTTTTTCAAAAAGGCAAGGTCATGTTTTGTTGAGGATCCATTCTGCCTGCCAAACTAGAACTGTTTGTATTCATCTCTACTAAGCCAAACGACTATTTATTTTTAACTGCACATCATTTGGTATTTAGTGTAACAATAGCATAATTACCACAATATAGTGCACAATGCTAGAAAACTCACTCTGTAACTGATACAACACCATCCTGGCCTCCGGCCCTGTTACCATCCTCGAATAGCGTGACTACAGGAAGCTGCGGCGTGTGGAAATCTGCGTTCTTCCCACCAGGCACCTTAAAGTACCTCCAGGGGTTATGCGTTGTATCCTCGTTGGGGTTTATGGCGGAGCCCACGTATATGGTGGCTTCTAGGGACTCTGCGTATGGAGGTGGGCAAGGTAAGGGCAATCGGTCTAGTGAAGAATCATCTGGCGGTTTTTGGGGCACCAGGCAGGGTTCAGAGGAAGGAGGGTAGAAGTGTTGATGCAAGGGCGAGGAGGAAGTCTTTAGGCCGTCGGCCGTCTCCTCTCCGCGCTCGCAAGGGTGCGGGCTGAGCGGCGGGGGCTGAGGGGAGCCTGCCATCTCGTCAGTTGAGCCGTGCATCATTGGGGTCTTGTTGGAGGTGACGTCAGCATGATGGAGGCTGGGGTAGCGGCTGTCCTCGTGGCCCTGCAGACACAGCCTGTGAACACCATCTCCCTGCTCCAAGTTGGGCTGTTCTTCACACAGAGAGCTGCGGTGGTGGAAGGGCGTCTGGGGCCTCTTCTGCTGCTTGTCTCCTTTCTCCAGTTTCTCCGCCATCTTGTGTTTGGTAGAGGGCTGCGGAGGTTGGCCAGCAGATGGAGGATGCCCTGGGGTGCTACATGCCCGCTGTTTCTGGTTCTTAAGCCTGGAACGAAAAGCGAAAGCTCAATGTCATTGCCAGCTTCATTCACTCATTAATTTCAGTTAATTACACGTCATTTGTTGCAAATGTGCAGCTTGTGCATACCTTGAGCAACTGCACTGTGACCTTTGAGACGACTCTACAAAGTCCCAAACAGAAGCTTTGTCCGTTTCTTCCTCGCTCACTCCGTTAGACATGGTTGAAAACTTTCTCCTGCAAAAATAAAGCATATCAAATGCCTCAAGTTGCTTTGTTTTTACTCAATAAATTTCCCATTGCCAGGTAATTTGCTCTGGCTGATCAGTCAAGCTGTAGTTTTTATATTCATACTTGTTCTGAGCTCGGTTAATATTGCACTCCTGCCAGACTCGCTCCACCATTTGGCTGGCTAGTCGGCGGGGGATCTTGCCTCCGTGATGACTGCTGCTGTCCACATTAAAGGCGCCTGACATAGCTGAGAGTTTTACCCATTTCTGGGCAGGCTGAGAGACTGCAATATAGGGGGAAAAAATCATTACAGCTAAATGTTTTGACAGCAATGGAGAATGCAAGTGCCTTGATTGCCTGTTCTTACTATGCATAATTCATCATATAAATATACATTAAATTAAAAATAAAATAAATTAAAATAAATTAAACATCATATGATGTTCAAAATAATTACCATAAACTATATATTAAGTAAATACAATATATGATTGTTATATGAAGTTATAAATAATAATAATAATATAATCATACATGTACACACAACACAACTCAACATTTAAAATGACTCTTGACATTCAAAATAATATACATGAAATTAATTACATGAACAATGCTAAATAATTGCAATAAAAAGCTATATATTATCTATATATATTTTATTAGCTATATATATTTTTATAATATATAATTTTTTTATCTTCCACATCTAAATGTCATTTTATACTGTAGTAAGAAAAAAAAAACTACATAAATGAATTACATTACATATTTCCATTAATTCAAACCCAAATGAAGGAATATCAAGTTACTAAAATTAGTACTAGTACTAAAATTAGGGCCATCAAATGATTAATTGTGATTAACTGCATCCAAAATAAAATTTGTTTATATAATACGTGTGTGTACTGTATATGCATATATATGCATGTGTGTGTGTGTGTGTGTATAATGTATATATATATATATATATATATATATATATATATATATATANTCTATATATATTTTATTAGCTATATATATTTTTATAATATATAATTTTTTTATCTTCCACATCTAAATGTCATTTTATACTGTAGTAAGAAAAAAAAACTACATAAATGAATTACATTACATATTTCCATTAATTCAAACCCAAATGAAGGAATATCAAGTTACTAAAATTAGTACTAGTACTAAAATTAGGGCCATCAAATGATTAATAGTGATTAACTGCATCCAAAATAAAATTTGTTTATATAATACGTGTGTGTACTGTATATGCATATATATGCATGTGTGTGTGTGTGTGTATATATATATATATATATAAATAAATTAATACATACACAGTAAATATACAGTACACACACACGTATATTATGTAAACACAAACTTTATTTTTGCAATTAATCATGATTAATCGTTTGACAGCCGTAACTCAAATTAAACATTTAGAATGTTTTTTCCATTTATTTATAATGTGTTAATTTTTTCAGCCACTTTTAAATTTAGTCTTAATTCAGTGTCAAATGTAGTTCTTAGTCAATGAAAACCTTTCTTCATGCTGTATAATGGTTAAACTGATAAAAAGTGATTTTTGCTCAAAATTATAATTGCAAAGATTGTTGTCCCTTGAGAAATTTATTTTTGCATTTCAGATATTACTATATACGATATATACTTTCATCAATAAGCACAAACCAACAGAATGTGAACTCAAACATGGTTTATATTACCTCATCTAGTGTACTGATTTATTATAGATTGTATACTACATAAATTAATATCAAAGACTTAGACGTGCACTTTCTCTGTCTACAATATAAAAACTGGTAAAAACAATCAAACAAAAAAATAACAACAGTAAAGTAATTCCAAAAATTCCAAACTGCAATAATGTTTCTCTGTTAAAACAACAGCGTTTGAGTACGTACAATTATTCACAAACCACAATTGCAAACAAAATAGTCGAGATCTCATGACTGAACACAGACTGGCTGAATGGCACTTTTATTTAAGCAGAATATCTCACATGGAGATCGCTAAACTTCAGCCTACTTGTTTGTGTGTTTTTTAGATCATTATCAACGCTTCCGCATGGTTGCCAGATGGCAAAAAATTAAGCAAAACACCGGGTAGAAAATGTATCCTTTTAACAGATAAGCTCTGATTAGGCAATTTGAACTCTTGAAATCTGGCAACCACACATGAACGCTCAAATAGTAGAGGCATGTACAGCAGTACACAATATTATTTTGTCTCCTTTTTGGATGAAAATAAAGAAATCAGACTTTTAATTTAAGCCGAACATCTCACAATGAAATCGCTAAACTTCAGCTTAGTTGTTTGTCTGTGTTTTCAGATCATTACCGGTGCTTCCGCATGGTTGCCAGATTGCAAAAATTAAGCAAAACTCTGTAGAAAATGTGCCCTTTTCACAAAGTAGCTCTGATTTGGGGATTTGAACTTTTGATATCTGGCAACCACACATATGAAAGCTTGCGTAGTAGAGGCATCAAACAGATACTGCAAAATAAAATTCCAAGACTTTCAAGGACTTTTCAAGCACTACTTTGATTTTCAAGGACAATCAGAGATCTCACTTGTGGTTTGACGTTTTCTACTGTTTCTAAGAATAAAAATCAGAAAAAAAAGATAGATTTGAGAAACCACTCTGATCTGAATCAAATGAATCGTGTTCCACGTTCATAGGTTCCGATCTAAAGCAAAATATTGACAAACCCGCTTCAAAGTTCCAATCTAAATCAATTGATTCACGACCCATAATTTCAGATTCAGACGGTTTTTAAAAGTTTTTTTTTTAAATCAAGTGATATCGAAATGTGAAACTGAATGCCTCTTTAAATCTGATCTGGTTTTTGCTTGATAGTTTTATGACATTAACTGAAATAGGCAAATAAACTATTTTGTTTTAACTGCACAAATTTCACGTGAAAAGTTATGTGTTTATTAAAAAAAATTAAACACTTATTTCATAGATACATTGTCTTCCGATATTCAAGCACTTTTCAAGTGCCTCTTCAGGAATATTGCTATTTTAAAGGTTTTCCAGGCCTTAAATTTCAAAAAGTCAAATTCAAGCACCTCAAGCACCTTGTACAACCCTTGATGGATGTACAGCAGTCCAAAATAATATTTCGTCTCCTTTTATTTGATGAAAATAGAGATTTACATTTAAACCTTGTCTTACATTAAAGATACTACATGTTGATATATAGTTTCGTTTTAGTCATGGAAAAAAAAATCAGTTTTCATTAATGAAATTATCACTATTCACAATAATTGGGAATATAATGGTCGTACCTGCTTGAGCCTCCTCAGGTGAAGTGGGAGGAGTCAGAGTGACTGAAGAGATGCCAGTATCTCCATGGACCATGTGACTGTGCTGACCTCCTGAGTAAGAGCCCGAGGAGGTGGAAGAGCTCACTGTAGCCACGACTGGGATGTCTGACTGGGCCACCAGCACCAGGCTGGCTGGGTACACCATCCTCACCCCAGCTGCACCACATACATGAAATGAGTGCATGATTACTCGCACTCGTACTACACGTTAATTAAGATGACGTTGAGCTCTCAATATGTACAGCTGACTTACCAACAACAACCTCAACAGCAGCCAAGGAATCATCCTCCCAATCGAGGTCATCCATCTTGTCTTCCGTGACCTCCTTGGTGTTGGGACCTATGGGATAAAACTGCTTCCATTCTTCGATCAACTTCTGGGTCGGTGGATCTGACAGCTTGAAGGACTGGCCCGTCAGCGTCCCACTCAAACCATATGGAGAGAGAATCACTAGGGGAAAACAGGGAGTATATAAGATACGGCCTCACTGTAATTGCAACTGTGATACTTCCTGGTAAAGGCTCTGTTCACTTTGTGGTAACGTGAGAACATGAGAACGAAAATGCTTAGGGCCACAAAGCCATAAAACGAAAGTCAAGATCTCTGTCAATAATCGAGTTAACACTAGATCTGAAACAAGACAATAAATAAAGAGCAAAGGCATTTCCTTTTTAAAGTGTAATGACATACGTTTTTAAATGTTAACATGTCTCGTAATTATCTATACGTGACCCAGGACCACAAAAACAGTCAGAAGGGTACATTTTTTGAAATTGAGATTTATACGTTTTCTGAAAGCTGAACAAAGCTTTCCATTGATGTATGCTTTGTTAGGATAGGACAAAATCTGGCTGAGATATATTTGAAAATCTGGAATCTGAGGGTGCAAAAAGAAAAAAAAAACCTAAATATTGAGAAAATCACCTTTAAAGTTGTTCAAATGAAGTTCTTAGCAATGCAAATTACTAATCAAAAAGTAAGTTTATATATATTTACAGTAGGAAATGTACAAAATATATATTTATTGAACATGATATTTACTTAATATCCTAATGATTTTTGGCATAAAAGAAAAATCGGTAATTTTGACCGATGTGCTACTTAAGACTCGTTTTGTCGTCCAAGGTCATGTGTTATTTTAATATTGTTGAGTTCGTATTTAGTTACCATTATATTTTGATTCAAATTTAATATTTTCCAATTAAATTTCAGTTCAAGTTTTTTTAGTAGTTTTGTTTATTTTTGTTTATTATTTTATTGCAGTTAACCTATTTCAAGCAACAATTTTTATAGTTTTCATTTCAGTATTAGTTTTAGTCATCTATATTAACCCTGATATACACTAAATATATTTTAAAACAATGATCCACTTTTCTGTATGATTCTAAAATGCCTAAAATATCAAAAGAACTGCATTTATTTGAAACATTTTACAAAAAAATGAAAAGAGTGTAATATATTTGCAAACACGAACTGTAGTGTGCAGCTCCTTTAAAGCAAAACGAAACTGACTGGAGCACAAACAGTTGCATTATCTCTCCTCCTCCTCCAACTTCCGAAGCTTTACACACCTACAATTACACATTATTCAAAACTGTGGTAAGATCTGACCTGTGCTGAGACACGGAGCTTCATGAGACTTTAACACAACTTGGCGTGTCTCAACACGTGTTTGAGCAATAAAAATATTCACAACACAAGAGAGTTCATAATACATGTTTACAACAGGCTAATTAAGCATATTGTTAGAAGCAAGAAAGATAGTAAAAAGCACTAACTATATTACTGGTCAATTTCCATATAGATAAGCACTACTTCAGAGGACGTTTGGCTGCAGTATTCAAGACAATAAAATACGAAGGGATAATAAGAATGAGTGCACTTGGCATTCAACACCATGGCTTTTGCAAATACATATAACAGGAGTCTAACATAAGCATTAGCTGCCCTCGGGGAGACGGTTAATGAACTAACACAAGCCAGACAACTGAGCAAAGCTCTATGAACAAGCTTTGCCAAAGTCAATCTTCAGCCATTACAGTAAGAACAACTGGAATAAAACGAAATCTATGACTGCCAACCACTTTGAATGGAGCACAAACAAGCATCAGATAACAAGGTTTGTCATCAGCTCTTAAAACAAGGACTCTTACTTTAAACAAATATTTTATTCTTAATGCAAGATAAGCCCTACGAAAAACCGTGGAATGACTTGCTATCATGCTATCAATACATCAGAGCTTAACCTGGAACATTGCTTTAAAAAAAAAAACAACGGCATTTGCAAAGGATTGACGTTGATGGGACTTAGGACAACAGGTTGAGAAGAAACACAGATGCATCTTGTTCAGGGTAAAACATACTCTTCCAAGTGGTAATGCAAGTCACAAGCTTGTGAACTCCGCACCCTGAAGGGAACGGTGATGATGTAACAAAGCTGAAAGCCGGAGAAGTACTGGATCTGGAAAACACCTCATAAGGGCCACAGTGGGGCTACGCTGAGATAATGACTACCACAAGAGGAGCAGCGTCTCAGAGGTGTTAACATGATGTAGGCCTTCCATTACTGTGCCCTTGTGCAGAGGAGAAAACATGTGTTTGCCACTAGTTTGACTGTGGAGGCAACAACAAACCACAAAAAAGACAACAGAACAAAGGGGAGGGCCTGTCATCTTTTCAGTTTCAACACTAAAGCGTAAAATTCCCTCAAGTCTACTGTCATTACGTGCTTCACGGTGAGCACTAAACTTTCCGCTTTTGTCTATCAATACAACTGTGTGACTTAATCTGAGTCAATGTAAAAACTAAATCTACAAATGAGTTTGACAGCATTATTTTCACATAAGTCAGGTTCACATTACAGCTTATTCTTGGCAACAGTTAGGAAAGGGTGATGAATGTAAAATGTAGATGCCACTAAAACATAAAACCACTAGTTTTTCTAATTGAATATGAAATCAGATTCAGTAGACCGATTGTAACACCTCCTTTTAAGGCTGCCTTGACTAAAGATTTTTCTGGTCGACTATTAGTCACACGTTTATTAATAAACCATATAAATCATAATAATGAGCCTTTAATTGCCTACATAGCCTAATAAGCTCTCAAGTGCATAGCGCATCCTGTTAGCTTTAATTATTTTACAAAAGCGCAATGTTTCGTTGTTATTCTGAGTGCACACAAATGAACATAGTCTTTACAGATTCGACAGATGCATTATATTTATCTGTATGACCAAAAATGACAGTATTTTAAGAGCAACCTCCATCTGTCATTAGTTGACTATTAGCCCTACTACCTTTCAAAAGTTGGGGGTCAGTAATTTTTTTTATTTATTGTTTTTTTTTT
>JAHKKF010513836.1:0-16307 GCA_019740295.1 Labeo calbasu | reverse complement strand
GAGGGCCGGTGTTCTGCAGAGTTTAGCTCCAACCTCAAATAAACACCTGAACCAGCTACCCAAGCTCTTACTAGGCATACTAGAAACTTCCCGGCAGGTGTGTTGAGGCAAGTTGTAGGTAAAATCTGCACATTTTTGATGTTTTATCCAGGTCATCAGAACCAGTATTTAGAATCACTGCATTAACACCAGGGTTGTACTGTCTGCAGAGCATGATGTAGTCAAATGCATGCAAGCCAGAACCTTACCTGGAATATGCCAAGGACATCCTTTCAGCCATCCACTGTGAGAGACAGTATTTGGCAGTTGGCTTCCTCATACACTGAGTCGTTTCACAATAGCCAAACAATGTTGCTTCCTCACATGACAATATCTTAAAATCACCTTGGTCCAGTAGCGCAAATGGAGACACTCAAATAGCATCAACCACCGTCACTAAGTCCCATGAGGGTGAAAGTGGTTTAGAAACTAGGAGAATGTGATATATATAAAGTGGCACGTTATAGGATGCTGCCCTATTGCAGTGCTGGGTAACTCCATTCCTGGAGGGCCACTGTCCTGCAGAGTTTAGTGCCATCTCTAATTATACATGACTAAAAAATATAAGTTTTTAGAACTACTGGTCTGGGCGATAATTCGATAACGATATAACTTTCCTCGATAAAACGATATGAAGAGTTCGATAAATGTTCGATATAATTTTTGTGTGCCAAAAGCGGAACGAAACTGCGCGACTCATTTGAATCGCGCCACACGGACCGTTTATCCGCTCGGACTAAAGTTCAAACTGCAGGTGACGCGCCTGGAAATACAGAGCGCGTTGCTTCCGTTATGACCGCAGCTGCCGCGCGCCTACATTTGAAATAACGAACTTGAGCGCGCCAAAGACGCGATATGTGAATGGCTCCGCCACGCGAGCACTAAACAGCTCTGTGAGATCCAGTGTGAAACACTTGAATTCAGCGATGAACACAAATGACTCTGTGATTCAAACTAGTTTAAAGCTGTGTGCAGCGAGACAGTCAGAATGCTTTTCAATCTATGTATTTGTGATTAAGCTATAGCATGTGTGCATTTATACTGAATGTTTTTAGTTTACCGTTTTTCATACAAATAGGCTAACTACATAAAACCATGTAGTTATATTTTTACCATGATATTGAGGTACGATTATGTGTGGTTTTAACTGTTTATCATCATTTAAAATGTATGCTTGCTATGGGAGACCAATGCTTAAAAAAAAAAAAAAAAGCTATGGTTTTAACCATGTAAAACTGAGGTTTCTACAATTTTTACAGATGTTACTGATTGATAATGAACAAGAATTTACCTCTGCATCCTCAAGCTACTATCAAATGTGCATTTCTAAGAGACAAAAAAAGTGATGATATTATTATTATTATTATTATTATTATTATTATCATTATCATTATCATTATCATTATCAGACAACCCAAACCTGTTTCTTGATTTGAAACAATGTAACTTATTAGAACATGCAGAAATTAATTTTTCTATTTAGATATTTATTTTGTTAAGGAAAATTAATGGTCTGGTTTCTACAACCTTCACTTTGGAGCAAAAATCTGACTTTAAACTTGAAAGAAATAAAGATTTGACATTTATCATGATAATTATCGATATCAACTGATATGAAAACAATTATCGTGATAATTTTTTTGTCCGTCCAGCCCTACTTGAAAGTTATCCAGTTAACTAATTGCATTCAAATGAGCCAGGCTGTCAATGCCAAGTGCTTTGGATGCAGATAGAAAGTCTCCCCCATGTCTGAGACAACATATGTTTGCTATTTGTATAGCATGCATGTGTAATTTCAAGTACTTTCTAAACTCCCAACCAATTGGCCAAACTGGACCAATGTTGTTCAGATAATATACAGTGTGCTCTTTTCATTAAAACCAAGGGTGCCTATTTTGTGAGAGGTTTAGATCTAGCCCTTATTAAAGAGTCTGGAACCTGTTTATCAAGGTCTTGAGATCAACCTTGTTTTGTGTTTAAGCTAAACTTGCTAGAAAGTTGGGCCTCCAGGAGCAGGATTGGAAAAACTGTACCAGAGAGAAAAAAAAAATTAATAGTTAATAGTTTTTAATTAGTGGTGTCAAAATTAGCACATTAACGCAGGTGATTATTATTTTTTTCTTTTTATATTTTAACACGTTAAATTATTTGAATGAATGAATGTATGAGTGCATTTATATAGCGCTTTCATTGTGTATTGCCATACACCCAAAGCGCTTTACAATCATATGGGGGGATCTCTCCTCAACCACCACCAGTGTGCAGCATCCACTTGGATGATGCGACAGCAGCCACAGGAGAACGGCGCCCGTGCGCTCACCACACACCAGCTACAGGTGGAGAGGATAGAGAGTGATAGAGCCAATTCAATGAATGGGGATTATTAGGAGGCCATGATTGACAAAGGCCAGAGGAGGGAATTTGGCCAGGACACCGGGGATACACCCCTACTCTTACGAGAAGTGCCATGGGATTTTTAATGACCACATAGAGTCAGGAACTCGGTTTAACATCTCATCCGAAGGACGGTGCTTTTTATAGTGTAGTGTCCCCGTCACTATATTGGGGCATTAGGACCCACATAGACCACAGGGTGAGCACCCCCTGCTGGCCTCACTAACACCTCTTCCAACAGCAACCTAGTTTTCCCAGGATGTCTCCCATTCAGGTACTGACCAGGCTCAGCCCTGCTTAGCTTCAGTGGGCAACCAGTCTTGGGCTGCAGGGCGATATGGCTATGGATATTTAACGCAATTAAGGCAGGGGCGGGGCTAAGTTTGGCCACCCCACCCACAACCACTAAAGATTTGCATTTATTTAGACGCAGAACGTAATACCGAGCGCATCAAACAGGAGACCTTTCAGACGTGCGCTCCAACATCACCTCAACAACAGGCGCGAGTCAAACGAGCACGGAAACGGTACCAGTGACGATGGAGCTTAAGTAGAACATCAGTGAACTGCGGTCAGGTAAGATGTTGTCAGGTCAAATGTCAGTAAAAACGAATCTTCTTGTAGCACGGGGAGAGGGCCCCTGGAGGAGCCCTGCTCCAACACACATATGATGTAGTTTTCAAATAAGCCTAAAGGACGTGATTGGTTGGATCAGGTGTATTTAATTAGGGTTGAATCTAAACCATGTAGGGCTGCGTATATTGGACAGAACAAATGCTGGGTTGTTATATTTAACTCAAATAAAACATACTGTATTGCTGGCTGCTTTCATTTCGTTTTTACTACTTTGAAATCAATAACGGCGTCCCTTTTGATAACTGATGATGACAATAGTGCTGTCGTCCAAGTTCTTCATGGCTACAGTAGCGGATCGCGAATAGTAATCAGTGTCCTCGCAGTGTCCTTTCCTGTGAGTTCTGAAACAGCTTTTTAAGTGCAATATGAGTACTTAAGTGTCAAAGAAAATTTGGTTCGTGACATGATTCCTCTACACTGTAACTTTGCAATCAACAGAAAAATAATTTTAGAACCTTTTTATTCAGAGCTGTTGTAGAACAACAATTAACTACGCTGAGGGCTTGATTTATAGTATGAACACAACATTTTAAGTTGATTACTCAAAAAAATTAAGTTGCTCCAACTACAAGAGTTGTGGCCTTGAAACCAATTATTTTTGTATTTCTCAGTTAAAATAAACAGCTAACATGCTAAATGTAATGAATGTTGCATGTAAATAAGATATTATGTAGTGTTTACCTTAATGTAGTCAAAGACAACCAAACCACAAGCTCTACTCTTTTTTACAAGTATTCAATTAAACATATGAATATGCTGCATAAATGCTTTAAGCCGCATGGTCCCAACTGCTGCTCTTTGATTTTGTTTGCCATGTGCTCCTTTTTTTTTTTTTATCCTCGAAGTGACCGCCAGCCCAAACTTACATGGTCCTGTTGAAGGACATGATAATGAAACCTGGAGCAGATTTAATGAGTGATTCTGAAAATCTAAAGACATATTGCTTCTACAGTGAAAAGAATATGATACTGCTCTCAGAATTAACTTACATATTGAAATTTGTGTTTGTTTTGGATAATTGTCCTGATGAACTATCTACACACGGCCCATTATAAAATTTCTGACAGTGGCAGTCAGGTTTAGATTTTTTTTTTAATCTCTTAGTATTTGATAGAATCCATGATGCCATGTATCTAAACAAGATGTCCAGGATATCTGGGAGAAAAATAGGCCAAGAACATTAAAGATCCAGCAGTTTATTTAAATATGGGCATGGGGTACTTTTTATCTCTGTTTGCACCAAACCCATCTTGAGTGTTTACTGCCAAAAAGCTCTTTTTTTAGAAGGCAGTCCCATTTAAAGTTCTAGTCGTGTCTGAAAACTAAATATGCTGGAGTTTGTTTTTGTATGAGCAAAGAAGGATTTCTCTTAAAACCCTCCTAAACAATATGTGGTGATGTAGGGGCTATTTGAATTTTTTTTAAGGCTTTCTGGCTCCAAGATTCAACTAATCTCTGCAATTCTCCAGCTGTGATCCTTGGAGAGTCTTTGGCCACTCAAAGTCTCCTCCTCACCATCCATTATGACGATATATACACACGTCCTCTTCTAGGCAGATTTGTAACATCTTTAGTTGATTGGAACTTTTGGAATTATTGCTCTGATGGTGGAAATGGGGATGTTCAATGCTTTAGCTCTTTTCTTACAGCCATTTTCTATTTTGTGAAGCTCAGCAATCTTGTTCTACACATGAGAAATATGTTCTTTGGTTTTACTTCTTGTGATGGACAATTAAGGAATTTGGACTTTGTGTTTAAAATCCTGTGCAACAGGAAGTCATGGCTGGACAGCTTCATGCTCCTAGCTCCACCCTGGAGTGCTATAAAAATGTAAATATGAATAGGAATATATTTCAGAGATATTTAACTCATAAGAATTTCTAGGGGTGCCAATAATTGTGACCAATGTGAACTAGAGGAAAACATTTATTTCATAATAAGATTTTCCCCCCAATTTCATTGTTTTACTTCAATGAAAGGTTAGAATTTTGTGAATTTTTTTAATTAAAGATCAAAAGGATAAACAATTCACATTTATTTCCACAGCTGCCTTTGCTCATATTTACCAAGGGTGCCAATATTTGTGGAGGGCACTGTAAGTCTAGGTAAAACTGAGTGATAGAAGAGACTAACCATCTTGTGGGTGAGCTGGGACATGGACTTGAGGCTTGATAGTTCTGCCTCCCCAGTTTGAGCTTCAGCTGCACCTTGTCGATTTCTACACTATATATATATATATATATATATATATATATATATATTATTATTTTTATTTTTTATTTTTTTGCTGGAAGTGGCTCATACACATCTACATTGTCCTATTGAAGGAGTGATGTCTCTTCTGATGTCTCCACTGCTCCCTCTGTTTGTGGCTCTGCTGCTCCGTGATTCTGGGATTTGCTCCCTTTTGTGGGGAACTTTTAGTCTCAAGTGCTCCCTGTAGGGTCCCAGAATGCACAGAAGCCATGTTTGAGGTCCTGGAGGGCATGGGTAATGCCTGAGCAGCAGAGACAGGCTTTAATGCTCAGCAAGCCTCTGTTTTCTTGTGTTTGTGGTTTTGGAAGGCACTGCTGCTCCTTTCGGAGGCTCATTGGGCACAGCCTCTGCTGGTGGAGACCAAGCAAGTACTCCTTCTCCATGTGGGGTCCCAGCGTGCACAGGGTTCTTGTTGGATAATGGTGTTTCCTGTGGGGACTTGGAAGCCAAGCCATGGGAGCACACCGAAGCTTGAGGATTCTTCTGCAGCATCTCCTTCCTCAGCCGCTCAGGGATTTTAAGCCTTTCCCTCTCTGTGGTCATTTGGGGCACAGGTGCTCCCTTCACAAAAGAGGCTTAAGCCGACAGCGGCAGCAGCTCCTTCCTCAGTGGCTCAGGTATCTTGAGCCTTTGCCTCTCTGGGGTTTTATTGGGCACGGGTGCTCCTCTACGGCTCCTCCGTCTTTAGTGTTGCATCTGGAAAGCCTGAGTCCGCACTCGCCTTCTCAGATTCATCACTGAAGACCAGGGATGTGGGGCATGACCTTTCTCCTGCCTCTATTGTTTCCCACCACTGCACTGAGGTGAGCTCCCCATACGCAGGCTCTTCAGATATAGGAGAAGAAACCTCCTCCTTATCACCCACGACCCTGCGGCAAGGACAGCGGTGAGCTCATCTGAGAGTTCAGGAGATGAGGACTGCATTGCACTCTCAGGAAAACTGGTGGGGATGGTTGACATACTCATGGTGATGTTTGATGTGATGGTAAAAGGTGATCCAAACAAGTGAACAGTACACAATACTGACTTGTCTTCGTGTCTGTGACAGAAACAGAAAGGGAAACAGCTGAGTTGAGTAAGTGGGGTTATGCACATTACCAACTAATGTGCATAACTCAGATACTTATAAAGTTTTCAGTTTTTCAGTAGCATTTTTTTTTAGAATTTATCAGATGTGGTGGATGGTGTTTCTCACGTTTAAAATGGTCATAGTCTGTATTTGGCACTGCAAGATATGTTCTGTTGATTTAATATACTAAAAATTGATGTGTTTATTGAGAGATTAAAATGCATCATTAAATATGAAGAATATAGGAGGAGGGCTATGGGGGCATAATTGTCAACATTTATACTTTTAAAAGGGGTGCTATTATGCTTTTTCACTTTTTGAACTTTAGTCAGTGTGTATCTTTGGGCATAAAAAAGATTACTTTGTTTTTAAAAACTACACTTAAAAACTACTTTCTTTTCAAGAACTACAATGAACAGCTCCTTTGGACTACAACGTTTAGCCTAAGGATTAATACAAAGGATTAGCCTAACTTTAGCGATGCAGCGCGGAGAACCGCTTCAACGAGCCGCAGCACAGCGGGTATAAACACAAGCATTGACTAGAGTGGCCGCTTCAGAGCTGTAACGCGCCAGACGTGTGCAGAACAGGTGGTCGAAACATGCCGAAGCCGTGATCTACTCCGACTGCCACGTCAGAGCCGGTACACGCCGCAGACATGTGCAGTGTGTGGTAAGACATTTATTCACCATACAGTGTTTATAACTTCACTTATAACGTAAGTGTTTTTTAAAATGCATAAACTTGCACTAGAATAGGCTAGGCTGATCAGTGATGATGTTCTTTGATAATGTTAGGCTGCCTTTAGCCTTATGCTGGAGCTGGTTTCGGGCAATGAAACTAAGTATGTAAATAATTAAATACATTAGCATGATAATAGCATGTATTGGCAATCTCGCAGGCTGATGATAGGACCCAACACTACTGTAGCGTATTATTTACTCACCCTCCATGCAGCCTATGTGTATATGACTTCCTTCTTTCAGACGAATGCAATCAGAGTTATGTCAAAATTTATCCTGGCTCTCCCAAGTTTTAGAATGGCATAGACGGGTGTTTCTCCTCATCAGTCCAAAATAAGTCCAATAATATGCATCCATGCATAATAAAAAGTGCCTCACACAGCTCCGGGGGATTAATAAAGGTGCGTTTTTGTAGGAAAAATATCCATATTTAAAACGCAAGAATCACTTTAATCTGGCTTGCGCTAACAATTGTACACTGAACTTGCTTCTTTGACAAGGGGTGTGGCAGTACTGAAATACTGTCTAAGCTGTTCACCAATCGCAACGGAGTGGGACAGCTAACCAATCACAACACATTTAGTTTTTCAGAAGGCAGGCCTTCATTAAACCTGGAACTAATCAAGCCATATGTGCCAGGCTGGGAAAAATGTATTGTAATAATGCAAATTACGTTTTTTCGAACCACCAAGCATGAAAGCATGTTCTAGTACACCCCCAAAATAAATTCAAGACTTTGAAAAAGAGCATAATAGGACCCTTTAAAAAAAAAAGGTAAAATTGCTCAAATCATATCATTAATAATTTACATGTTTGAAAATTTCCACACAGACCTCCACTGTGTAGCAAGCCTGTTTATTAATCTCAATGCACAGAGCAGATTTTTCTCCAAGTTATGAAAACATTAAAAATTCAGATACCCAGAATGTAAAGAGGATACTCACAATCACTCACCACAACTGGCCACAAAATTCCAGATTAATATGTAAAAAATAATGTATTTCTATTTAAAAAATAATAATAAAAACACATTAGGTTTTTACATGTGTGTATATATTTAGGGATTATCAAAGACTTTTGCCAGAGTTATTATTAATTTCATTACAGACATACTTATGTTTGCATATTTCTGTAGTGTAATTATATACAAAATTGCAATATAAGTAAAAAAAAAATAAAAAAAAAAAATAGTCTAACTACCATTCAAAAGTTGGGGGCTGATTTCTTAAAATGTTTTTTAAAGTCTCGTGCTCAGTAAGGCTGCAATATTCAAAACTACAGTACAATTAGTATTGTGAAAAATTATTTGTTCAAAATAACTGTTTTTTGTTCAAGTATATCAAAAATATTTATTTTTGTAATGCAAAGTAAAATTTTCAGCATCATTACTCCAGTGTCACATGATCCTTCAGAAATCATTCTAATATGCTGCTCAAGAAACATTTATTATTATTGTCAATGTTGAAAACAGCTGTACTTCATATATATTTGTGGATTGTTTTCAGGATTCTTAGTTAAAAAATAGCATTTAGTTTAAATAAAAATATTTTGTAAAATTTATAAATGTCTTTACTGGCACTTTTGATCAATTAAATGCGTCCTTGCTTAATAGAAGCATTAATTTAATCAATCAGTCATAAATGAATCAAACAATGTTACTGGCCCTAAACATTTAAACAGCAGCGTTTATTATTTCTTTATTACAATATTTTATGACATTCCAGATTATGTGATTTGTAAATATTAGTTGTTGATAAAGTTTGACATAAATTAACTATATCCTTAAAACCCCTGTAAAAAAAGATTGTTTTTCGTTCTCCATTTGCCTTTATTAATAATTATTTGCCAACTATTGACTTTAAAACAACAGTGTTTTATTTCAATATACTTTAAAATATAGAGTGCCTTGCAAAAGTATTCATACCCCTTCATTTCTTTCATGTTGTCTTATGTTGCCGCATTGTTAAACTGCTTTAAATGACCTTTTTTCCACATCAATCTACACTCCATACACCATAATGACAAAGCGAAAAAAACAGGTTTGTAACAACTTTATTAGAAATAGCAAATTTATTAGAAATAAAAAACTTTAAATGATTTCATTGCATAAGTATTCATACTCTTTTCTAGGACATTTGAAATTTAGCTCAGGAGCACTCATATTGCTTGTGGATGTTAAACTGTGGCAGATTCATTCGAATGAGTATGATTTGGAAAAGCACAATCGTCTTAGAAAAAGTCTGACAGCTGAAAATGCATTTCAGAGCAAAAACCAAGCCTTGAGGTCAAAATAACTGTCTGTAGAGCTCAGAAACAATTTTGCATCGAGGCACAGATCTGAAGAAGAGTTCAGAAACAATTCTGCTGCATTAAAGATTCACAGAAGCATGTGGCCTCCATTATCCATAACAACTAGGACTCCTCCTAGAGCTGGCCTCCTGGCCAAAGTGAGCAATTGATGGAGAAGGACTTTGGTTAGAGTGGCAACCAAAATCCTGATGGTCACTCTAGTTGAGCTCCATGATCATACATGTAGATGGAAACAAGCATCATGTTTGAAGGAACCCAGGTACTGCTCATCACCTGCACAGTACCATCCCAAAMGTAAAGTGTGCTGGTAGCAGCCTCATGCTGTGGACCTGTTTTTCAGCAGCAGGGACTGAAGGACAAGTAGAAGAAAAGCTCAGTGCACCAAAATATTGAGATAGCCTTAATGAAAACCCAGTCCAGAGCATTCAGAACCTCAGACTGGGCAGAAGGTTTACCTTCCAACAGGACAATGACCCTAAGCGCACAGCAAGAATGGCTTATAGACAACTCTGTGAATGTCCTTGTGTGGCCCAGCCAGAGCCGGCTTGAACGAAATCAAATATTTCTGGAGAAACCTGAAAATCTCTGCCAGCCCATATCTTAGCTGACAGAACTTCAGAGGTGAAGAGATGAGGAGAAGATTGGCAGATAATTGCCAAATGCAGATGTGCAAAGTTTGTCGCATCATACCCAAAAAGACTTGAGGCTGTAAAGGTGCTTCAGCTAAGTACTGAGCTAAGGGTATGAATACTTTTGCAATATACTTATTTCAGTGTTTTATTTTTAATCAATTTGCAAAGTTGTTACACAATGTTTTTTTTGTTGTTGTTTTGTCATGGTGTATGAAGTGTAAATGGATGTGGGGGAAAAAAAGTAATTTAAAGCAGTTTAACATAGCTGCATAACAAAACGTGAAAAAATGAAGGGGTATGAATACTTTCGCAAGGCATTGTAATTTTCATCAGTAATTTTTAAATTAGTTTCATTCTGCATTTCTGCTTTTCCTGATGGATCGTTGTTTCATTTCACTGTGTACTGTACTGTTGAAATGGCTGAAATGACAATAAACCTACTTGACTCGACTTACATGACATGAGATTTACATGTTTTCATTTGGCAGATGCTTTTCTCCATCGTGACGTGTAAAGTGTTTGTGTGCGTGTGTGACCCTGCATCATGTCTGTGTAGGTGTGTGTGTGTGTGTGTGGTTTGTGTAGTCGGTGGTCTGGTGACGTGGCTCGGTGAGTGAATTCCGCGCATTTTTCTCGTAAGCTCCGGATCTACGGCAGATTCTCGACAAGGAATAAGCGGAGTTGAAAAGTGAGTATCGCGCATATTGACGAGCTGTTTTAACACGACTGGATCCTGTTTGAACTTTGTCTTTCTGTAAGCTCGAGTTTCTCCGATGGTGGTTTCTGTGTGTGTGTTTTGGGCAGGTCTGAGCTCGTTATCGCCTGCTTTGATTTCTTCATGAATCTTACATTTTAGTTTTTGTTTAATGGCGAATCGTCACAATGAAACATTTAGCTCGTACTGTGCAACGAGAAGACAAACGCTTGATATACTGTATATTTGCATAAACACCTTTATTGTTTTTACACTCTGTGATACAGGATCCATATAGAAAATGGTTGTTTGTGCTTAAAACACGAACAAATATTTGTGCTGAAAAACAAGACATGCAGAGGAAAAAAAAACATTTGGTGTGTATATATATGTATAGTAGACTTTACACATTAATTATGTCTTAAATGCACTTTTTAAAGCTTTGTATGATCTCATAATTGTACCCACAGTTATAAAACAAATACTTAACTGTTTAGTGTTTCACCTTTAGAAAGAATTATGCATTAAAACACATGACAAACATCTTCGAATGTTATAAAACATTTTAACTTTGGTTACAATTATTTATGAAAATATACAATGCATTACAATTTACATTATAAATGTAAACCTTTATAGTGCATTATACATTAAGGCTTTAAGTGTTGCCAAACAGTGTAATTAATACCCTGTGATGCATGTAAGACTCTTTCACTGAGAAATTGTTTAGCCTTGTTTCTCTTTGACATGTCAGCAGTCATTACCCATGATAATGACATTTATTGCTTAATCAGGTCAGAGTGACATAGTTTAACATTCACAACACTCACATTGTAAAGTTTTAAGAATTCAATAATTTAAGTGACACTTATGGTACAAATCAGTCAGCTTTGAATAACAAAACCATAAAACCCTGCTAATGAAGTATTACGTTATTTTGCATGCAGCTGTGCTTTGGTCCAATTGAAAGCATATTTAAATAAGCCAGAAATACTTAAAAACAGAGCCTATAAATCTGTTTTTCAGTCTTCATCTTACACCACCACATCCACATCCATTGACTCTTGTGTTTGTTACTGTCTGCATTAGGAATGGCCGGCAGAGATGTGCTGAAGGTGGATGAAGGTCTGATGATGATGCAGGAGCTGGAGGACAGACTCAAGGAACACACGGATAAACTGGAGCATGTGCGTCTGGCTGCCACGGACCTAAGAGACGCTCTGTCAGGGGTTCGTTTTTCTGACCTCATCGTTGTAAGTCTCAGTCATGTCGTGTGTTTGTGGATGAGCAGCGTCTGATGTGTTTGTGTCTGATGCTCAGAGTAATGACGATATGCAGCAGTTTATCTCTGAACACATGGAGTGGCTCGCACAGCTGACCGATCGCGTGGAGACGCTACAGATGAACACCACCGTCTTTGTGCAGGTTTGTGAAAATAAGTTCCTGATTCAACACAGTTATTACTACAGAATGTCCACACCATCAACTATAGCAAATGTGCAGATGTATATTGTATACCCTACAAAAAATGATTCTCCTACTGAGTATTTTTGTCTTGTTTTCCAGTACAAATATCTACATTCTTAAAACAACATATATTTGCCTGAGAAGCAAATTTACATCAGATATTTACTCATGTTTAGTGAAAAAAAAATTATCAAAAGATATAAGCCAGTGAGTTAAAAAAAAATCTTATTTTTTTTTAGAATTCAATTTATTTTTCTGACCGGATGACAGATTTTTATTATTTTATGTAAAGTCACCTAATTTTAATAATCATTAATTTTTCAGTGAACATGACTTAAGAACTATTAAGAATAGTTTAAATGATAATTTAAGCAAATGTATTTTGATTTAAGAATGTTTAGAAATGTCAACTTTTTCATTTTTTTTTCCCAAACTAAAGTTAAATGATGGAAAACAGTATGATTTTATTATCACAATCTATCATTACAATTACAATTCATGTAAAAGATTTTGGTGAATTGTTATCACTAATGTAATTTATTCCAAAACCACAAACCGGAAAGCCTCAGCAAAGGAATTCTATCCTTTTTCCGTAACCCTTGTGCGTCAATAAAAAAGTTAGACATAGGTCCTATGTCAAAAAACTGTCATAAAAATTTGAAGCTACGGAGCACAGAATTAAGTTTGGTCTCATTTTGACAGACTATTGTTGAAGTAGAAAAAGTTTAAAAAGTGAAACAAGGTCTAGAGGTTTAAGTTTATGAAAATGCCTTATGAACAATATTTTATATAAAACATATATTTTATGAAACATGTTGAACTTGCTAGAAAAACAAAGCCATACAGCTAGGTGCCAGCAAAACTGCACTGGTGCACACAGTGGTTGGATTTGTGATTTGCAGTATTTTTTCTATCTCAAATATTACAAGAACACATACACAATTTTCTTTTATGACACACATACAAACCACACTCTGACATCCATACCAACACACCCACACAATTATATCTGCATTATTTATCCAGTTGGCTCTATAATATGCAGAAGCAGAAAACAGGAATAAAGCGAGTATTTGCTTTATTCGCCATACCTGAAAAATTTTTGCCAAATCTGGTAAAAAAAAAATTGTAAAAAAACTACATTTTTGTCCTTAAGTTTCCTGAGAGGAACTATTTTGTGCATAAAAATTGAAGCTTGGGAGCACAGAGTTAAGTTTGGTCTCATTTTAAAGAAGACCTACGGCAGATTAATGTTGAAGTAAAAGATGTTTAAAAACTGAAACCAAAGTTTATGAAAATGCTTTATGAACAATATTTTATATAAAATATATATTTTATGAAATATGCTGAACCCTAAACCTGCTAGAAAATCAAACCCATAAATCTAAACAAGTTGTGTTATAAATTTGAGGTTGATATCTCAAAAAATTATCTTTCAGGAAGATTTTGTTTGGGCACAGTACCAAATTTTCTTCCTTAGATGCCAGCAAAACTTCACTGGTGCACACAGTGGTTGAATTTGCAGTAGAGTTTTTCTCTCTCAGATATTACAAGCACCCACACAATTATAGCTGCATTATTTATCCAACTGGCTCTATAATATGCAGAAGCAGAAAACGGAAATAAAGCAAGTATTTGCTTTACTGGCCAAATCTAAAAAAAAATGCACCTTCTGGTTAAAAATTTTTTAAAAATTTAATTTTGAAGCCTTGCCAACAGAATGAAAGTCTATTAACAAAAATTGCATCATTTTACAGTTAAATGCCACTGTGATGAAAAATAGCAGTTTTAATGGATTTCAATGGGGACATTTTTGTGCTTAAGGTCCTGAGAGGAGCTATTTTTTGTACCTAGTGCAAAATAAATTTATTAAAGGAAATGGGGGTGAAATAGCAAAATCCCAATAAAAATACACACCTGTGCCAAAATGTATGCAGCTGGCAATAATACAGGCAAAATTATCAAAAAACAAAAAACAAAACTGAAATGGACGCACAAGGGTTAAATAAAAATTCTTCCTATATCTATATATATTTCACTTGAATATATAAAATTCTTGATGTAGTTTATCTTTCCAGAGAATTTTTAAGATGTCAATTTGGTCTGGATTTCAACAGTTGCTCTTTTTGTGATGAATTTGCTTTTGCCTTTTGGGAGGGTCTGCATTACTGTTTGTTTTCTAAATTTGACAACTTCTTTGAATTTTAAACATTTATGAAAGATGATATACATGATTTAGCAATTTTGCAAACATAAATATTATCTTTGGATTTTAAGAAAAACGATTATTATTATCAATAGTTGTTTTAACATAAAAATAGATTACTTAAAATTTCACCAAATTTTTACATATTTCACAAGGAACTGGATAATTATTTTTTAGTGCTGAAATGAATGAGGAAGATGACTGCCTCGAATTTCTGTAGCAACAGGAAAATGCTGTCTTGTATTGTAATATCTACTAATGAATCTTATGTGTTGTTTTTCTGGCAGATGAACGCCAAACCGCGCAGCTTTCGGGTCAAACAGCAGGGGCTCAGAAGCTCTGGCCGCTGGGGCCGCTGTCATGTGACTGACGACGCCCAATCAGAATACGGCTGGTCTCCCGTCCGCACCAGACGCAACAGTGACGCGGCGTCTGAGATGTCGTGTGCGTGGTAGAAACGCTCCACTACACTTACATCACAAGCAGCATTACTGTTCCTCGTCCAAAAGTGACCACTGTAACAGCAGCCTACTGTCAGAGTACTTCATCAGTTTAAAGTGTAATAAAAAGTGTTTATTGTTCCAAACCTGAGTGAATTTTTCTTCTTCAGAAATAAATATCATAAGATATTTAAAAAAATGTTTCAGTGTTGTTTGTTCATGCAGTGGAAGTCAAAACTGTTTGCTTCCCAGCATTCATCAAAATGTCGTACAGGTTTTGAAAAGGCATGAGGGAGAGTAAATGATGACAGACTGATTTTAGACATATTGTGGTTAATTGTGGAAATGCTTTGTAAAGTTGGGTCATGTTCACAAACAAATCATTCAAAAAGGTTAGAGATGCACAATTTGCACAAATAATAATAAACATACTATACTGTGCCTGTGAAGCATGACTGTTAATATCAATATTTCTGTGAAAACTCAAACAAGTTTTCAGTTTGTAAACACACATTTTTACACAATTACATGCAGAACTACTGCTCTCTGTTGAGACTGGCTGTCAGTAAAATAACCGACATTATGAACTGAAATAATTTAGATCAATTATTTATACATGTAGATAAGGTTAGGTTAGGTTTAAAAGTGTTCATGTCTGTCTTTCTTTAGTCGTAAAGAAATTGTTTTTGTTTGTTTTTTTTTTTTGAGGAAAACATTTCAGGATTCCTCTTCCTATAATGGATTTATATGGTGCCCCTGAGTTTGAACTTCCAAAAAGCAGTTTAAAAGCAGCTTCAAAGGGCTCTAAAAGATCCCAGCTGAGGAATAATTGTCTTATCTAGTGAAACGATCGGTTATTTAAAAAAAATTGTTTTAATATACTTTTTTAACCTCAGACGCTCGTTTCGTCTAGGTGGATTTACGGATCATGACAGGGTATGTCCAAAACCTCTAATCTCATTTTCTCCTCCAACTTCAAAATCCTCCTACATCGCTGTTTTACCCTTTTTTTTTTCTTCTGCAGTGATGTAGGATGTTTGTAAAGTTGGAGGAGAAAATAAGATGGGAGTTTATCCACATACCCTAACGGCGTATTTCCACTACAGCGTAGCGACTGGAGCGGAGCGGAGCGTTTTCCAGTCATTCCTATGGAAGTTGAGCGTAAACGCAATGCGCAAGCGTTCAAGCTCAGCTTCCATAGGAATGAATGAAAAACGTTCAGCTCGCTACTCTGTAGTGGAAATACCATAGACTGTAAAAAACATGGACGTAGTGTCCGTGACGTCACCCGTAGGTTTCTGAAGAGCATTTTTGAAGCTCTTATAGTGATGGGTCGTTCTTGAACGATTTGTTCATTTTGAACGAATCTTTAATGTGACTCGGGACGAACGAGTCGTCTCGGGGAGTGATTCGTTCAGTCG
>JAHKKF010513834.1:0-13346 GCA_019740295.1 Labeo calbasu | reverse complement strand
TTCCAAATGTATATGACTTTGTTCCATGAAAGAAAGACAAAAGTAGAAACAAAAGGGATAGCTTAGCCAAAAAATGAAAATTCTGTAATCAATTACACACCCTCATCCTGTTCCCAACCCGTAAGACATTCGCTCATCTTCGGAACAAATTAAGATATTTTTGATTAAATCAGAGAACTTTTCACGAAAATACCACGATGTATGAGTGTGGTGCTGCTGACGCAGGAGTCGGTGTTCTGACGTTAGAAAGCCCACGTCTTAGTTCATCGTCTGTATATTCTGGTTCAAATAAGTAAGGCTGGGCAAAAAATTGCAAGTCATCCTCTCTGTTGAAATCTTCAGACATGTTTATGTACATAGTTTATGTAAGACTGTTTTATGTACAGCGTATTTCGTCTTCTGCTTGTATACAAGCCACAACTACTGATGTCAGACGGACTATTTTAACGATGTCCTTACTACCTTTCTGGGCCTTGAACGTGTCAGTTGTGTTGCTGTCTGTGCAGAGTCAAAAAGCTCTCAGATTTCATCAAAATATCTTAATTGCGTTCTGAAGATCAATAAAGGTCTTAGAGGTTTGGAACAACACAAAGGTGAGTAATTAATGACAGATTTTCATTCGTTGGGTGAACTATACCTTTAAGATGCAAGTGTGCGTACTATTCTGGTGACGAAATTTGCATCACGCTCACTGTATGCAGACCTTCACGTATGGCATTAACTCTCCATTGGTTTCCTTAAGATTTTCTTATGGGTTTTTATAATGGGGGTTTTCAATTCATGAGTGAAATAAGGATTGTGGTAAATATAAATTGATGATACTCTACAATGTAAATTATACACACCCATACTGAAAATGCTCATTTTTATTTTTTTGTTTTAAGTTTATTTAAAAAAAAACTTATGTTTCTAGTAATGACTACATAGGAGTGTTTGGAGTGTGAGTGTGTGAACATCAACATACAACAAAACATTCAAATATGATTAAGTTATGTTTACCACAGATCTTATTTCACTTATGAATTGAGAAATCCTTAGGAAAATCTCAAGCGGACCCATTGAGAATTACATTTTGGCTTTTGACATCATGGCTGCAGCATTTTATATACAGTTGAGGTCAAAAGTTTACATACACCTTGCAAAATCTGCAAAATGTTAATTGTTTTACCAAAATTAAAAGGATCACACAAAATGCATGTTATTTTTTTATTTAGTACTGACCTGAATAAGATATTTCACATAAAAGATGTGTACATATAGTCCACAAGAGAAAATAATAGTTGTTTATAAAAATGATCCCTTTCAGAAGTTTACATAAGCTTGATTCTTAATACTGTTTTGTTACCTGAATGTGTTTTTTTTTTTTTTTTTTTTTTTTTTTTTTTTTTAGTGAAAGTTGTTTAAGAGTCCCTCGTTTGTCCCGAACAGTTAAACNTTTTGTTACCTGAATGTGTTTTTTTTTTTTTTTTTTTTTTTTTTTTTTTTTAGTGAAAGTTGTTTAAGAGTCCCTCGTTTGTCCCGAACAGTTAAACTACTGCTGTTCGTCAGAAAAAGTCCATCAGGTCGCACAGATTCTTTGGTTTTTCAGAAATGGTGTGTATTTGAACCCTTTCCAACAATGACTGTATGATTTTGAGATCCATCTTTTCATACTGAGGACAACTGAGGGACTCGTATGCAACTATAAGAAAGTTCAAACACTCACTGATGCTCCAGAAGGAAACGCAATGCATTAAGAGGTGGGGGTGAAAACTTTTGAACAAGATGAACGAAGATGTGTACAATTTTCTTATTTTGCCTAAATATCAGTTAGGTAAAATAAGGTAAATTTACCCTGATTCTTAAATTCAGAAAGGCAGTTTAACTGTTCTGAACAAACAATGGACTCATTAACAACTATCGCTAAACAAAAAACAGCTGTGGATCATTCAGGTAACAACACAGTATTAAGAATCAAGTGTATGTAAACTTTTGATCAGGGTCACTTTTATAAATTCAACAATTATTTTCTCTTCTGGACTATATGTAAGTGTCTTTTATGTGAAATATCTTATTCAGGTCAGTACTAAATAAACGATAACATGCATTTTGCATGACCCCTCTTATTTTGGTAAAATAATTCCCATTTTGCAGATTCTGTAAGGTTTATGTAAACTTTTGACTTGAACTGTATGTGAATGTAAGCTTTGAGAACTAGATTTCATTGAATAAACTAGTTAAAACAGCTTGAGTTTCTTCACACAAAGATATCGTTTGGCTTCATGAGGTTTGATATGCACAACTTGTTTTATTTGGAATAGTTTATGGTTCTTGTTTTGTGTATTTTTGTCTTTTTGGGAGCATGACAGCATCTGTTCTCAAAGTTGCATTCACTTTCACTGTACAGAAAAAAGCTTGGCAGAGATTCAGAATGATTCTTGTATTCATCAGAAGAACATTGTACAAGTTTTGGATGAGAAAGTAATGGCAGGATTGTAATGAAGAGTGAGCTATTTGTTTCAATTGACATAAATAGAGAACAAAAAGTTTTTGGCTTTGTAGAAATGCTGATAAAAGTAACAAAGCGTCTCAGTTTCTATGTGGTGCTGTGAAGTCAAATATACATGCGATTACTCTTCTCGTTTATCTCATTAATGTTGAATATGATGTGGTTATTGTATCATTTCCACATCAGAGCTTTTGCGTTTAGCTTTATCCGCCAAAGATAGAACCACATGAACTCCCACATCCCTTTTTGTTCTTCAAAGCCATTCTAAGTTTGTCAGAAATTTCACACAGAGATCTCGCACTGCTGATGTGCTGCTGACTATTTAGGGTGAGGGTCGGAACGGAAGGATGTGGTGAGCTTGGCCAGGTATCAGAGTGTTCCAGCTCCCACTATGAAACTTGGCATCAAACGGGTGGACGTGAGCCATGGGGTTTGTAAGGGAATGATCCGTGCTGCCATTCCACCAATGCTTGACAGGCATTTGAACTGACTGTACGGCCAGACGGATGGATGAATGAAAACAGAGCGTTTTGCGTTGTCAGGCACCGATAGGTGCCGGCCGCAAGCTGGAATGGTATGGTCTCTTGGACGGGACATGGGGGTCTGTTTTAGGAGATCACAATGTCTGGACTGAAGAGGCGAAAGTAGAACCTCTTCTATCTATAGCTTTAATAGAGCAGACTTTGTTCTTTGACAGCACTAGATGTGCCGCTCCTCAGATACCGTCAAGACGTGTTTCAATACTTTAATACTGAAATTTAAAAATAGGGATGCACTGATATTAAAATTTTGTCAAATACTGATATGTATTTGTGACCCTGGACCGCAAAAATAAGTCTTAAGTAGCATGGGTATATTGTAGCAGTAGCCAAAATTACATTATCGATTTTTCTTTTATGCCAAAAAATCATTAGGATATTAAGTAAAGATCATGTTCCAGAAGATATTTTGTAAATTTCCTACCTTAAATATCAAAACTTAATTTTTTATTAGTACTATGCATTGCTAAGAACTTCATTTGGACAACTTTAAAGGTGATTTATTTGTTTAAATATTTACAGTTTTATTTTTTTTTTTTCTGCAGATTCTACATTTTCAAATGGTTGTATTTCAGGTAAATATTGTCTTATCATAACAAACCAATTTTCCATCAATGGAAAGCTAATTTATTTAGCTTTCAGATGATGTATAAATCTCAATTTTAATAAAATGGACCCTTATGACTGGTTTTGTGGTCCAGGGTCACATATACACATCTGTTCAAAGTTTTGGGCTAAGGTAAGATTTTTAACAAGGGATGTATTTAAAACTGACAGTAAAGATTTTTACACAAAAATATTAAGCCGCACTGTTTTCAATAATAATGTTTTTGAGCACTAAATCAGCATATTAGAATGATTTCTGAAGGATCATGTGTCAGTAAAGACTGGAGTAATGGCTGATGAAAATTCAGCTTTGCATCACAGAAATAAATTACTTTTTAAAATATATTAAAAGAAGTAAAAGTAAAAATATTTCACAATATTACTGCTTTTATTGTATTTTTCATCAAATAATTGCAGCCTTGGAGTGCATAATGTTATCAACCCCAAACTTGGATTGGTAGTGTTTTTTTTTTTTTTTTTTTTTTTTTTTTTTCAATTGTTCAATCAATGTTTGATTTTTACTTTGATTGTTAAATTCCAAAAGCTATAGTCATTTCAGTTGTTTTAAATACTAACAAGTGAATCTGACCATTATTACATTGTATAAAATATATTTAATATGTGACCTTGCACCACAAACCCAGTTAGGACAGTATTTGGCCGAGATATAGTTGTTTGAAAATCAGGAATCTGAGGGTGCAAACAAATCAAAATATTGAGAAAATCACCTTTAAAGTTAGAAATGCATATTACTAATCAAAATTAATATATATTTACGGTGGGAAATTTACAAAATGTCTTCATGGAACATGATGTTTACTTAATATCCTAATGATTTTTGGCATAAAAGAAAAATTGATAATTTTGACACATACAATGTATTTTGGCTATTGCTACAAATCTACCCATGCGACTTATGACTGGTTTTGTGGTCAAGAGTCACATTTTTAATTTTGAGATTTGATAAGTACAAGTGAGCGTTAGACCGCAAAGGTGATCCAAAAACAGATCCGAAAAACAAAATCCTTTGCAAAAAATATGCTTATTTATGATTGTTAGTGGTTGTTTATAGTATATTTGTTTTTGCGGTTGTATTCACTACTGACATTTGGTATCATGACATCCCTAGTACGTGTTTCCATGTGTCTTTGATATTTATGTTTAGTTCTGTTGAGCAAAAGTGCTGAGTCTTTGTTTGTACGTTGGATCTGTCTTTTAGCCCGTGTGTGTGTTTGAGAGAGAAGCAGCACTGTTCTTCCACTCCGCCCAGCTCCGTTGGTCTGGACGAGTTCCTCATGGCCCAGTTGGATCCGTCAGCTTCATGTCCTCACTTCACCCCAGCCACACACTCTCGTTCTCTCTCTCTTTCTATTTCTCTCTCTCTCTCTCTCTCTTCTCTGGTCAGGGTTGGGGCAAGGCCAATGCAAGAACAGAGAGTTCATAAAGATATGGCAGGAAGACGTCAGTGTGTGTGTGTGAGCGAGAGCGCTTGTTTTAGGTGATGTGCGATATTTATGACTCCGAATTCTTCTTTACGACGTTATATTTGCTTTTAGAGGACGGCAGTAAATCATTTTTCCTCTCTGTTCTCCCCACAACAACATAGTAGACGCCATCCAAATGAAGCTGTGGCAAACTCACTGACTGACATTTGTTTTTGTTTGTGTTTGCGTTTCTGGCGGTAAATGCGACCTTGGCGCTGAGCCGAAAGACGTTCTGGGATGGGTTTCACAGAGAGGCTTACGTACTGCGTGAGTGCTTACAGGTCGCCTCTGTCAGTTTTGGATTTGTTGTGAAGTCCTTCTGTGTGTGTGTGTGTGTGTGTGTGTGCGCCCTTGTCGCTGAGGTCAGAGCGTCAGTGGAAAGTTTCTCAAGTGAGTCCGCTCAGGCATGCCTGCGCCTCAAGCGGGCCGCCTTTTATTTTCTTCCTTCTGTCTTTTTTTTCGCCCCCTTTTTCTGTATAGCGCTGTTTTAGAGTTGCGTGTTCCAGCTCTTTGTTGTCAGTCGCCTTTTGTTTAAGGGCACGTCACGTGCAGGTGTGTAAGTGAGTCATGCTGCTCTCGCTTATCAGGGACACTGAGTTTTCTAATGAAAGGTCATGGATTGAGATTCAACTCTTGTCAGGTGAAGAACTTTTCTCTCTCTCACCATATCTGTCTTCACCAAAAAGTCTTCCTTTAATTTAACCAAGTCTTCCCTTATGATGTGGTTACACTGGTGTTTAATTTATTCACGTACCATAGTACTTCCAAAAAACATGGTACTTAAGGACACCATGGTATTCCTTGTCCCGCCCTGTGGTATTACAGTGGTACTATGGTACTCCAAATTATGGTATTACCATGGTACTTTTTTGTAAGTCTCGAGTCTTTCTTTAGAACATCAGCAACCACTTTCAAAGTATTTTCTAACATTAATATATACCATAGTATTTCATTGTGGTAACACTGTATTACCTTCTCCAAAGACATGAAAAACCCCCCAAAAAATTACGATTTCAGATTTTTTCCCTTACAGAAAAACAGCAGTGGCATGTTTTACCATGGTTAAGTAATGGTAATCACATTTTACTTCGATATGTAGCTTAACTTACTAATTTAACTATATATATGTGACCCTGGACCACAAAACCAATCATAAGTAGCACGGGTATATTTGTAGCAATAGCCAACAATACATTGAATGGGTCAAAATGATCAATTTTTATTGCAAAAATTATTAGGATATTAATTGGATGTTCCATGAAGATATTTTGTAAATTTCCTACTGTAAATATATCAAAACTTACTTTTTGATTAGCAATATGCATTGCTAAGAACTTCATTTGGACAACTTTAAAGGCGATCAGTATTTCGTTATTTATTTATTTTTTTTTTTTTTTGCACCCTCAGATTTTTAAGTTGTTGTATCTTGGGCCAAATATTGTGCTCTCCTAACAAACCATATAATTTTAAAAAAATTTATTTAATTTAATAATTTAAAAATTGACCATTGATTTTGTGGTCCAGGGTCAGATATTTGCTGGATTCAAATGCCATGGTCTTTGTGCAAATACTATAATATTTCCGTTTTTTGGGCCATGTATCAAGGTATACAGTGGCATTCTTTAAAGCAGCTTGAATACCATGTCCAAAAAACTTTACCAAGGTGTTTTTGTGAAGGTCACAAGTCATGTCCTTTTTTCCCCCTCAAAAACTCTTTTATCAAGACATGTAACCGTGTTCAAAGTGTGACCGAACACAAGAGAGCCTTTGTGAGCTGTGTGAAGTGGATCTCCATAAGCCTCCTCTGATAAGTTCTTTGAAGGTCCGCCGTTTCTCACGTCCGGGGGAATTCGAAGAGTCAGAGACGACGAACAGCAACGGCCACTTTCACCCCACGTCCGTATCAAGAGAGGCCAGCGGTCGACGGCCATCTTGGGCAGAGGGAAAATCTGCTTTGAGTCTTGTAGTTTACAGCTCCTAGGATGAGTGGAGCGGCAAGGGGAGGAGAAAACCGAGTGTGTGTGTGTGTCTCAACTTGCTGAAGTAGGCAAAACATCTGGTGTGTGTGTGGGAGATGGAAGTTTTTCCTTTGCTAAAGGGAATGGTATTTGGCACACACTGTCTCTTCCACATCACACACACACAGAGCTGATACAGCCGCTTTGTTTTTCTCTGGCCCCCAAAACGGGCCACACCATTGTGTTCGCTTGTCGCAAACACCAACATTTAATCCCCGTTTTGTTTCGGGATGCTTTCAACCTTCGATTTATTATCAGTTTTTCCTCTGATAGTCAAACTGCATCTGAATTCTGCATTGGTGTGTTACTTCAGGGTGTGTTGTGGAAACCTCTGATGTGGTCTTGCTTGTGGTTTCTCCCCCAGTTCTGTGAGAACGTGAAGTTCTCCAATTGTGAGGTAGTCGGGAAGTTCCTAGTCATCGTTTTGTGACTGTATGAGTGGAGGTTTCTCATTGTGGTTTGATTGTGTCAAAGACATAGTTGACCTGAAAATTAAATTCTGTCTTTACTCACCCTCATGTTGATCCAAACCCATACAACTTTGTTTGATCTTACTTTTGAAACACAAATGAAATCTGAGAGGTTTCGTTCCCGCCATTGAAAGTCCAGGTAAACAAAACTCAGAAGATGGACACAGGTTATAAAGGTACTGTGAAACAAATCCACATTAATCAACGGTTTAATCCAGGTCTTGTAAAGAGACATGTTTTTTTTTATATGATGAGCAGATTTCAAAGTTGCATACTGCCTGGCATGGGCAACATTTAACTCTGAGTTTTATTTCCAGTTGCAAATCTAGTCACTTGAAGTGTGTCCATTTTGGACTTGTTGCCGCCAAATCTAAGACACATGGGAAAAAAAGATCAGTTGTGGGATTATATTTAAGCCAGTCATACATTGTATTTATACCATCCATTCCTGAACTCTGCCGTCGTTTCTGGAAATTAAATTACTGGTTGATATGTCCAGATCTCAATAAACACATTTTTGGTCCGTGAACTGGATCTCGCTTTGAATGCACACTGTCTGTGAAGGCTTGGCCAGCTCCAGAATTGAATCAGAGAGTGTTCTCACATATATTTTCATCCTGTCCATTCATATATTTATCACCGTGTCAATCATTGCTGTTTCAAGAGTGAATCCAGCATAAATATATTTTGCAGCGCGTATGTAAGTTTTAATACAAATTTTGAATTAATTGTAGCCTAGAAAGTGTGCTCTATTTATGATCACCAAAAAGTTCATCGTGATCTCATCAAGATGCCACTGATTGGCCATTCCGTTTTAGTAATCAACAGATATGTCTGTGATTGGCCACATTGCTCAACGCTGAAAAAACATGTTGTAAATAGTAACATTTGATGCTCTCCAGAGCGTAAACGCATTGTAAACGGCGTGTTGTCACTGCCACTCACAAAATATGCAGTAACTTAGTAAAGTGTCCATTGGGTACGTACTTCATAGTCTAGGGCCCTTTGAAATCAGTTTTATTTTTTCCCAAATTCTGTTTTATTTTATTTGTAATTTTTAATTCATTTTTTTCCGTTTAAATTTTTTTTTTTTTTTTTTTTTTTTTTTTTTTTGCATTTTAATTTTTCCAGACTCTGTTTTTATANTTTATTTTATTTGTAATTTTTAATTCATTTTTTTCCGTTTAAATTTTTTTTTTTTTTTTTTTTTTTTTTTTTTTGCATTTTAATTTTTCCAGACTCTGTTTTTATACAAAAAAACATGTCTAATTAACTGAAATCACGAAACATACACAATTTAACAGCAAAGCTGAACAAAAATTAAACTTTTAAGGTTCTATTAAATTTATTTTTTCTCAAATTTCGTTTTATTTTTACCAACTACTGCGTTTTCCCTTAGTTTTCTGGATTTTATTTTAATGGTTTCGTTAAATTTGAATAATCCAAAGCATCTCTAATAAATGATTTTAAACCTTTTTTTTGTTTTGTGTTTTGTTTTTTCAAAAATACTGTTGTGTACATTTACATTTACATTTTTCTGGTAAATAAAAATAATTTTATGCCTTGTTGTAGTAATAATAATAATATTATTTTTATTATTAATAGTACTAGTAGTACTATCATTACATTAAATAATATATCTCTGTCACAATTTCTTCAAATTAAGCCAAACTTTTATTTTAACAGGTTGCTGTTAAGACCTTTAAGTTTCTGTGTAAATTTAATACTATGATAGTTTTCTCAAAAAACGTTAAAATTCTCATGAAGTGACTCTCAGAGCAGTACTAGTATAATGTTTGTGTTCACGTTTTCATATATTGAGGCTGAAAACACTCCAAGTATGTTGTGCACTAAATGAAACCGTGCTTTTGCGCCATTCATTCACACAAGACACGCAGAACATGCAGGATTCATATTTAAATAGTATTTTGTGGCCTAATATTTACAGAGACTAGTCCATATTGCCGTTTGATTGAAGTGTACTGACCTACTTTTGATTCATTCATCCACAATTTGGCAAATTCTGTGACGTTCCATGTTGTATAGTAAATTCCATTTTTGTGACTGGATTCCGTGATTCCGCCCGTGTTTTTTACATCGTGGAAATCATGGGGGCCCTAATAGTCTTGCAGAAAGTAGTACTTTATCTGGATGCTTTTTTATGACCCTTTTTGATTTAAAGAATATAAATCATCGGCTGTGTTGTATTACTGTCTGATAGATCGGCGCATCGCTATTTGTAACCTTTTTGGATCTTTTACATTTTGTCTACCTCTCGAGTTTCATTAAAAATATAAAAATAACTTAATCTCCAAGATTAATTAAAGTCTCATGTGTTCAGGAATGACAAGAGGGTGAGTAAGTGATGACAATTAGAATTTCGGCTGATCTATCCATTTTAGTAAGCACTTCTCACATTAGAAGTCTGGGACTGAATTCATCAAGAACCTGTGGTGTGTTTGTGTGTGTGTGTTGGCATCAGCGTTGAATGTTCTCTCTCAGCGAATACGACCTGTGTACTGACGTCAGTCGTGCCGAATCACAGCACACACTGCGGCACACATCTGTAACCGTATCCCTCGCAGTGCGTGGGGATAGATGTGTGTGGAAGTTTTAGCGGGCTAAAAATGTCCCCACTCTCCCGGGTCCTGGCACAGCATGCCTGTGTGTGTGTGTTACACGGCTGAATGACGTTAGTTCATTGAGCTGATGGTAGATGAGCACCACCCCTCACTCGTGGCCTTATAAGGTTCTTTGCAGAGTAAAGCTCCAAATCCCACCTCTGCAGACACTGTATGAGTGTGCAGATAACTTACTGTAGTGTGGGAGTATGTGTGACGTTACAGTACGCTGTAATGCTGGCTTCTGTTACATGTGCTTATTTTAACACATGCATGTGATGCATGTAATGTGTCGGAGGCATGGACGAGGCACACGTCCCAGCTTTGGGAAATTCAAGCTGTTGATATTATTATCAGTGCTGTAAAGAGACCTGAATATTCCCACAGTCACACAGGGTTCCCACACTCACGATCATGGAAAACCTTGAAGTGTAAAGGGATGTTGAAGGTGAAGTGTGAGATATCTGTGTCAATAGCAGCACCAAATGGAGTTGTAGTATGTATTAGTAACCCAGTTGGACCAGTGGTGTGAGCTTTGGTGTGGGACTACCTCTTTGAAAACAATTTTTGTAATTCAGTTTTGTGACACTTGTGGTGCAGAAATTACACACTTGACCTTTTTAAAAGGTGTTTTCCAGGCCTGGAAATGTTTTTTAAAATATATATATATATATATATTTTTAATTTAGTATAGAAATACACTGTTGTTCAAAAGTTTGGGGTCAGTAAGATTTTAATGTTTTGAACGAAGTCTTGTATGCTTAAAAAGTCAAAAGAAAAACAGTAAAAACAGTAATATTGTGAATTATTATTATTATTATTATTATTATTATTAACTTTTTCCTGTTGTAATATACAGGGATTTTTTTTATTTATTAAAACTGCATTAATGTTTTAAAAATGTGTTTATAAACTAGTGCTTTCTTTATTGTCGGTTTAAGAGATGAAGTTGGCGACACCTGACACGTCAGCTCCGTTTTTATACGGATTACATACTCTGAGAATTTTTTTTTGAATGGATTCATTTGAAAGTAGATATTTCACTCTCTATAGATATATTTTATATATCTAGTACACATGGAGTTTCGCTCTCCAGTTCACAAAGATCAAGACTGCAGAAAGTGTATTCTGTTTGCTATAATTATTTTACAAAAGCGCAATGTTTCGTGGTTATTCTAAGTCTAAACAAATAAACGTAGAGTCTTTACAGATTCAAAAGATGTATTACTCTTATCTGTATGGCCATAAATGACGGAGTATTTTAAGGACAAGTGACTGTAGCGGTGCCTCCGTCTGGCATGCAGTAAACACGCTACTATTCAGCTATTTAATCAGTAATGGACTACATTTTCTAAGTAATCTACCCAGCTCTGGTAGTATATTTTCTATTAAATGGAAATGTTCATTTTCTAACTTTAGTTTTCAGTACTAAGTGGAGTAAATTCATAAGTAAGTCCACCACATGGTATTACTTTTGCATTTCAGTGCATTCTGACTGACTGTTAAAAGGTATATAACTGTTATAACTCGAATGAAAATTGTCCCTAAATCCTTGACCACGAAACATTTGCTTGGACAAGTCATAGTACATAGGGCGTGACACGTGGCGTCTATGTGCAGTTTTGTCAATATTAATCTGTATTTGTAATGCAACATACATTGGAATCATTTAAGTAGATTAATGCACAAATGTCAAATAGTTCTGTAGTCCTGTCTTTTTTTGACATCTTAAAACAATTGTGTGATTGACACATCATGCATTCTTTAATGCACTAATTCAAGGAATAGAATTTTAGAATCTGAATTCTGGAAATGCTGAATACTACCAGTAGCTCCTCCCCCTTATTCCGGGATGCTGTGACTTCCGGGAGCAGCATTTTTAAGTGTCGTCTTTTATTTTTTTTATTTTTTTTTTCCCACGCTACGTGTTTGCACAGTCCGGCAGCTTATAATTTCACCCTCTGCAATTTTCTCCATCTTTCTGGTTTTCTAAGTAAAGAGGAAAGAGGCCCTAAAAATGGCCGCACTATAAAAGCGCTTGACGTCGGGTTTGCTGCGGAGATGTGAGGGGGCTTTCATGTTCTCAGTGCTGCGCTATTAGACCTGCGGCTCTCTGCTTCGCTGCTGCACAGCGCTGTATTTATAGCTGAGGTTTGTCTCAAGCCGCTGCCTCTCCGGCTCTGAGCTTAGGCCCGGTTCTTCCCGTAGATTTAAACCGGGGCCTAATCGTAACCATGAGCTCCGTGCTGGGGCCTACTTCTCGTCAGGGCCATCACAGGGCCTACTGTCATGCTCTCTGTGTGCAATTAAACTAAGTAATGGAAAAGTATTCCAAGATTGGTTTTAGAGGTTAAGTGAGGAATTGAATCTGTATTTGTTTTGAATGTAAATAACAAATCGGGTCAGACGTTCCGTGTTGTAATGGCTAGTTTGCTTTCATGTATGACGTCGTGACGACTGCGTCCAAAGCAACGACAGCTTCAGGTAAAAGGTTCGGGAATAAAATCAGACCAGTCTAAACAAATAAGCTCACTCCGATACAGGCGAGGTTGTGTATTCCAGGGCAGAGCTGGTGTCAGAATAATGTCAGATGGATGGAAAGAGGGCAGTGGTTTGTACAGAAATACTGTACACAGATACAAACAGTAAAAGGGAACGTCAGCACTGACCTCATTTACTCTTCTTTCGTTCTCTCTCTCTTCTGTGATATAAATAAAAAGATGAGGGAGTGAAGCATTCAAGATGCAAAAGCACCATCAAAGTAGTCGTTACAGCTTGTGCGGCTCATGAACACATTCTTTTCTAGGGATGTAACTATATTATAGCATAACTGTTTTGATATTACTGTTTTGATGTAGTTTTTACAATATATTTAAACTTCTTATTCTAACACAAAATGTCTCAAAGATGTTCATGTCTTTCTTCAGTCATAAAGAAATTATATTTTTTGAGGAAAACATTTCTGCATTTTTCTCCATGTAATAGACTGGTATGGTGCCTTGATTTTGAACTTCCAAAAGGCAGTTTAAATGCGGCTTCAAACGATCCTAAATGCGGTTGTAAACGATTCCAGCTGAGGAAGAAGGGTCTTATCTAGCGAAACGATCTGTTATTTTTATT
>JAHKKF010513833.1:0-20400 GCA_019740295.1 Labeo calbasu | reverse complement strand
TGGGAGCGCGGATCGCGAATCATTTGATTCAGATCGGGACATCGGAGCGTGGATCGCGAATCATTTGATTCAGATCGGGACATCAAAGTGCGGATCGCGAATCATTTGTCCCGATCTGTAATTATGATTTGCGAATCATTATTCAGATCGGAACTTCGGAGCGGGATCGTGAATCTTTTGATTCAGATCAGGACTTCCAATCTTTCGAATATTTTTGTTTTGTTTTGTTTTTTATTAAACAGTACAAAACATCAAACCATTAAGGCCATATAGTTATAAAACAAAAAACAAAGGGGGGAAAAAGAAAAAGAAAGAGAAAACACAAATACAAATCATTTAAGAAAATGTACCATTATAGTAAAAGTGTAGAAACTATGCTTTTTTTTTGGTATAGCCACAGTTTTACTACAATTATATAATTACATTCATAATTTTCATGAAATTGCAAAGTTTTTTGTGAAAAATTGAAAAGTTGAGCAAAAAGTACAAGTTAATATTTAAGGCAGAACATTCCTTTAAATACTACTTATATTTAAAAAAAAAAAAAAAAAAAAAAAAAAAAAAAAATTGTTTTTAAACATTTAACAGATTCAAGAATCTCCAAAGACAAATTTTCAGTGCAGCTCAAAAAAGACAAACACAACACAAATTAGTTCATACAATTGTTTAATCATCAAACACAAAGCTCTCCCACAGATACACATTCCCCAGATTCACTTCAAAACCACCTAATAAACATGACACCTCAAATGAAGAACCTTTTCTTCCTCATGACTGCGGTTCGGTACATACAAGTCCATTCCTTGGATTTGGAACAGAATGTAGCATCATTTTAGACTCATTCATGCAGAGTTACTCATTAAATCCTGCTCTTCTAGATTTCTTTACTCTAATTTTCTGCCTACTGTTCACCACAGTATGAGCAAAACACGTGACATCAGTTTACAGGAGATGGTGAGAACCACAAGCATTTGCTGCAGTCACTGACCTACAGAACTCAGAGCTGATTCTAGAACAGTTAAAGGGATTTGGGGTGCAACAAATGCTCCGATTGCATGCGAAATGCATCTTTGGGTTTTAAAGTAATCTAGAAGTTCACCCCCACCCGCAAAATTAAAATAAATACAATGAAGCGTCATCATTTACTCACCCTCAAATGATTCCAAACCTGTATTTTCTTTATTTTAGAACAAAAAAAATGTTTAGCAGAACATCCAAGCTGCTTTATCCACAAAATAAAAGCATTCAGACCCAGAGCCAAATAAATATCTCATACAAAAATAAAAACACTTTCATCATTAGCTCATTATTTATTTTGTTCCAATCCTGTATGACCTTCTTCTGTGAAACATAAAAGACAATATTTTGAGAAATGTGTCAACACAATTAAAGTCAGTGGGGTCTAAAATTTACAGGTTTGGAACGATACAAGGATGTGTAAATAATTTTAACTGTGGAGTTAATATCTCTCAAAACAAAGAGGCCATGAGGTACCAAATGTGTTTTCCATATAAAAGGTTATGCCATAATCCAAAATAATTTGAAGCCATGAGACAGATTTGTGATGAACAGACATCAATTTAAAATTATGAAATGATTTTCATTTCATTTTGGTACATCCTTAAATTTTATTTTATTTTTTATATTTATTTATCTGTATTTTTCCCCATCTTAATTTTAGTTTAACAAACTGATTTTATTGTACTTATTTTGTATCTTTATTCATTTTTCCCAACGTTTTTGCATCCAATATACGTTTCAGCTTTATTTCAATTACTTAAAGCCATTTTGAAAGGTTTGTTAATGACAGGGTTCGTACAGATACTGTAAAATTAAATTCCAGAACTTTTTAAGCCCTACCTGATTTTTTAAGGACTTTAATCAGAGATCTCACTTATCAAACGATGTCTTCAAATTGTAAAAAAAAAAAAAAATAATAATAATTTAACTTAGATCGGAACTTCACGCATCACAAATCATTTGACTTAGATCGGGACTTTAAAATCACGCATTGCAAATCATTTGATTTGAATCATTCACTTCACAAAATGATTCTTTGATCCAAATCAAATGATTTGCAAACCCACTCCGAACCCTTAATCTGAATCAAATGATTTGCGAGCCATTCTCCGAAGTTCCGATTTAAATCAAACAATTTGTGAACCCACTCGGAAGTCCCGATCTGAATCAAATGATTTGCAATCCAAGCTCCTAAATTCTGGCTAAACTAAAATAATTTGACTTTGATAGGAACTTCACGCATTACAAATCATTTGATTTAGATCGGGACTTCAAATCATGCATTGCAAATCATCTGATTTGAATTATTCAATATGCAAAATGATTCACAAACCCGTTTCGCTCCAAATCAAATGGTTCACTATACGCAAAGTTCCGATCTAAAACTAATTATTTGCAAACCCACTCCGAACTTCTGATCTGAATCAAATGATTTGCGATCCATTCACCGAAGTTCCGATTTAAATCAAACGATTCGCGAACCCACTCCAAAGACCCGATCTGAATCAAATGATTTGCAATCCATGCTTCAAAGTTCTGGTCTAAAGTAAAGTCATTTGACTTTGATAGGAACTTCACGCATTACAAATCATTTGATTTAGATCGAGACTTCAAATCACGCATTGCAAATCATTTGATTTAAATCATTCAATTTGCAAAATGATTCACAAACCCGATTCGATCTTAATCAAACAATTTGCAAACCCACTCCAAACTTCTGATCTGAATCAAATGATTTGCGATCCATTCGCCGAAGTTCCGATTTAAATCGGGCGATTCACGAACCCACTCCAAAGACCCGATCTGAATCAAATGATTTGCAATCCATGCTCCGAAGTTCTGGTCTAAACTAAAATAATTTGACTTAGATCGGAACTTCACGCATCACAAATCATTTGATTTAGATCGAGACTTCAAATCACGCATTGCAAATCATCAATTTGCAAAATAATTCACAAACCCGATTCGATCTGAATCAAATGCTTTGCGATCCACGCTCCGAAGTTCCGATTTGAATCAAATGATTTGCGAACCCTCTCCGAAGTCCCAATCTGAATCAAATGGTTCACAATGCATGAAGTTCTGATCTAAATCAAAATCATTCGACTCAGCTTGGAACTTGCATATCGTGAATAATTTGAATTAGATCGGGATTTCAAATCACACATTGCAATAATATGATTTGAATCATTCAATTTGCAATTTGATTTACAAACCAGTTTTGCTCCAAATAAAATGATTCGCAATATGCAAAGTCCCCATCTGAATCAAATGATCCACAATACGTGAAGCTCCGATCTAAACCAAATGATTCACGATACGCAATTTGAAGTCTCAATCAGAAACAAATGATTTCCGATACACAATCCGTTTGGAGCGCTTTAAAACTGATCACTACGTGGTTTTTAAAATCGTTACAAGCGGTTGAAATTCGAAAATGAATGGATTTTTTTTATTTAATCTAGCTTTTGCAAGTCAATGGTTTAAAATGAATGATTGAAGTCACGAGTTTGATTTGGTTAATCTGGTCTTCTTTTCACATCATTGTCAGCACCGCTACTGTTGTCAAAAAGCTTAACAGTGTCACAAAGCTATCAAATGGCTTCAAAAAACTTGAAATACAAAAGCACAACTCATATAGACTATTGTTTTTTTTTATTTTGTTTTTAAAGTTTGACATCACTTTAATTGCATGGAAAAGTTGCCAAACTTCTTTTTCCATATGACAAGAAAATGTCATACAGGATTGGAACGCCACGAGAACCAATAGAATCACTAAAATTTACATTTTTGAATGAACTATTCTGAACTATTTCTTTAAATTCAAAAACAAAAACCACCAAAACCAATGCAGTGAGATGCCTGAGAATATCCATCTTGGTGGTACAGCCAAACTCATCTAAGAGGCTGATGTCAGTTTGTTTTGCTGAGCATGAAACAGTATTCATTATTTTGATGGATGCGGCAGGATGGTCGTCGAGTTCCTAAAAAATGCAGCATACAGTCGATTTGATATGCCTGAGTAAGTCCAGAATAAATCTCAGCACTAGAAACACAAGTGATGGTGAAGACTTGGCTCGAGACGAAGCTAAAACACACCTGAGATGAGGACACGCAAGGACTACAGACCGACATGATGTTCCTGCATGAGCGCAGGTAAATTACAGCCTTCAAACACGTCACAGGAGGGTTTTCTGAGCACAGACCAAGTCTAGTTCTCGTCTAATCCGTTTCTCGGAACCAAGCTATAGAGTTTAAGACACTAGTCATAGGTCCTGTAAGTCACATTATTGCTTGTGAGGAGTGCATAATCACAAGTCAAGACATCAGAAGTAAAACAAACCCAGTTAAAGGGGATTTCAGAGTCTGTTTCTTGCAACAACTCCTGAAATGTTATCATGTGGGTATCAATATATGGGCAAGTTGGATCAAACTAAGCATCTTGAAAAAGACAATCTGCATCATTCAACGCAAGTGTGTAAAATTGTTTAGAGAAAAAAAAAAATAAAATAAAAAAAAAAATAAAACGGTGCATAAACCGTTGCATTCAATTGTGTACTTAATTCAAATAGAAAAAAAAAAAAGTTAATGCATTTACATAATTCATGTTTTAAGTGGAATTTCTATTATGACAGTTTTTGGAGTTTGGACAAAGTAACTTAAATAAACAAATGAAAATGATATTAAAAATTGTTTATTATGATATTTCTTCAACTGCAAATAAAATCAAAGTCCATCACGTTAACCACCTTGCATTTACAATGCTATTCTTAAAGATAAAACTCTGCCAACATGCACAGAAACTAAAAACAACTCAAAGCAAATTGTTTAAATTAAAATTTAAAAAAGGTGCCAGAAAACCTGATCACTGATTAAAATCACCTTAAGGCCAATATTTCATTTCAAGAGAGACTTATCTTGATAAATTACACAACAGCCTCTCCATATGGTTTCTCATGGTTAACAGTGGTGTAAGTGAAATGAAACAGCATTCTGAAATGAACACGAACAAAATGAAAGTGTCGTCGTGGCCAGCGAGTGATTCCTATATTATATAGGGATACAAATGTCCTGACAGAAGCAACATGAAACACATGGTATGTTTTCTTTGTATCTATGAGATATCGGGTGTGCATGTCTGACGCAGAGCACAACTAAAAACATTGCAAGCAGCACCGTTGTGGCCTGCCTGCTTACACGCACACACAAACACACACTCACGCACAGACAACGGCATTACTGGCTCCATATTTGGGCGTCTCTGACAATCCCATGATGCTGGTCACAGTTTGGCAGCCATAAAATTGATGTGAGGTTTGGTGAGAGGGAACAGCGGCAGACTCCTTTTGAATTCAGTCATATCCTGAACCAATGACGGCTGAAACACAAAATAACACAATGAGTGATCGTTTTTTGAAGAAAAGGCAAGGAGTGCTTGGCCATGTAAAACTAAGGTAGGGCAGTGAGATAATGATATAATTTTCCTCGAGTTTGATAAACGTTTAATATAACCTTTATGTGCCAAAAGCAGAACGAAACTGCACTACTTATTTAAACAGAGCCACACAAACCACTAAAGAATACAGTGAAAAACAGACAACTCTCTGATTTCAATTATTTTAAAGGAGAAAGGGGAAACAGGAGAAACACTGTGTGCAACAATACAGTCAGAAGACTTCTCAATCTACAAATCGCCATCATTTACCATGCATTTACTGTACTGACACTAACTGCACAATAGGGTTGTGGCAGAAATGTGGGATATTCATATCAAATTTTATTACATTAAATGTAGACGCATTTTAAATCCATTAAAATGAGTAATGCGTTTGAGATTAAGATTTGAGCGTTTATAATAAGTGTATTTAGTAGGGATGTAACAATATCAAAATGTCACGGGTACAATAACACCTCTATATGAAGTCCACGGTACTACATTTAGAAGACTTGGAAAATAAAAATAAATAAATAAATAAATAAAGACAGTTTTGTACATTTTAAATGTTAAGCTCTATCTAATGCAATTTGAGTTTAAAATTAAGAGCCCCAAACCACGTTCTTAAAGAAAACTTGAGTCAGAAAAACAAAAAAATAAAAACAAATAACTCAAACCTCTTTTTAGTTGTGGTATACCATCTTAGTCTAAATTACATTCACACTGGTGTTTTAGAAAGCTATAATATTTTTATATTACTGTTTTTCCCTGTGACAGTAATAGCCATATGTTGTAAAACAAATGCACTGTAAAAAAAAAAAAAAAGGAAAGAATTTCATAGGTATATTATTTTTTGCTACAATAAGGAAATTACAATACAATACAATACTATTTTTTTTCCCAATTACTACACTTGAAAGATTTTGAATTAAACTGCTAGCTGTCAGCAATTCATACTGCACTTGAAGCTTTTTTGACGAAAACGGCAGTTGGGCTCTTATTTCGACACAAAACTCCAGCTTCAGTAAAAACAGGCTTACAAAAACACGTCTCACTACAAATCTAGTGACATGCTGTAATCATTAAAATGTTGGGAATTACGTGAATGTGAAAAAGCAGAACTGGTAGCCGTTGCATTCCCAAATGTGCACTAAAATAAACGTTTTCTGCATTCACTGCAAACTAAGCCACTCTGAGGCATGGAAAACACTGGATCATGAGCTGATCGTCTAAACGAAGTGCGTGCTTTGAAACACGCAGCAAAAAACAGACTTGATGAAGGGATTAAGCCATATTGTGCTTTCAGTTTTAGTTTGACAGATACTGTGCCAAAGCACAATAGGTCAAAACACAACTTTAAAGACCCTTTATATTAGAATAAAAATCTACAATTTTTTGCCTGGAAGACTATGGTTTCATACTGTCATGTGACCATGAGACGATCTGCTATCACAATACCACAATATCAATAATACTGTTACATCACCAGACTACCGTTTTTCGTACAAATACCTAAAAACCATAGTTATATTTTTACGATGATATTGAGGTGCTATATACATGGCTGTTACTGTGGTTACCGTGATCTAAAACGCATGCTACTATGGAAGACCAATGGTTAATTGTCATAAAACTCAAGCAGTCAGAATTATTAATTTTTTTTTTTTTTTAAATGAGGTTGTTACAATTTTTACTGACTTTACTGATATTTTTTTAACTTTTTGATATTTTCAACACACTGTGCTGAAAATACAAATCAAAGTCAGGCAACACAAACCTGTTTCATGATTTAAAACAATATCACTCATTGGAACATGAAGAATCCAAGAAATTATTTTTTTCTAAAAGATCCATTTTAAGGAAAACTGAATGGAAAATTGTAAATAATTCAAAAACATAAAGTGTTTGTCATGTTCTGACTATAAAGAGTAGTTTAAAAACAATTAATGGTCTGGTTTCTACAACATTCACTTAGGAGCAAAAATCTGCCATAAAACCTAAAAAAGAAAAAGATTTGAAATTTATCGTGATAATCGATATCGACTGATATTAAAAATATCAATTTTTTGGCCATTTCGCCCAGCCCTAGTGCAGAGTTCAAAAGTTTGGGGTCAAGATATACATTTTCGAAAGAAACTATACTCATTTATTTGATAAACTATATAGTAAAAACATGAATATTGTGAAATTATAATTTAAAAATAATTTCGATATTAATATTTTAAAATGTAAATTTTTTTCCCTGTGATGCAAAGCTAAAATATCAGCATCATTACCCTCTCAGTCTTTAGTAAGTCATATTAATATGCTAATTTGGTGCTCAAGAAATATTCGTATTATCAATTCGTATTATCAAACTGATACATTTTTCTACATTGTTTGATAAAATGTTGAACAACATTTATTAGAAGTATAAAAACAGTTTAAAAAAAAGTTTCTGAAATGCCTTTACTGTCATTTTTTGATTTAATGCATCCTTGCAAAATTTAAATATTATTTTCCCCAAGCTTTGAATGGTAGAGTACAACAACATCTGATATGTGTCTTGTGCATTTTTGCCAATGCAAATGATCCACCATTGCATAAACTGTAGATATACATCAATGCAGTACCTGAGGAAGTGAGGGAGCAGGAGCCAGATTGACATCATTTTGAGCAGGAAATTCTCCAACCAGTGGACCTGCAGTAAATACATGGTAAAAATAAATGAATCTGCCTTGCTACATCAGTCAGTCCAATCAAAAAATCTCAACCTGATTGTGTCAGTACTCACAGGAGTCCATCTCTCTGGACAGCACATGCACAGACACTTTGTGTCTTCTGGGGGCATCAATGGCCAACAAGTCCTAGAGAAAACAGACATGATGATTAAACCACAAGACAAGAGGAGGAATTGAATTTTTGGAGATCTGAAGATAAATTAGTGTTTGCAGGGGTTGTGCTTTATTAATAGTCAATTTAATTAAATTTAGCACTCAAACTATTTAACATGCACAACATTTTTTCAACAACAGCAGCATAAAACGTGCCATTTAAAAAAATATATTATATGTTAATAATAATATATATTTTAATATAAATAATAAATCTCCTTCCAACCTTACAGGATGTTTATGTATGTAACTGACAGCTAAGGCCTGAAATATTTGCAAACACTGTTGAGACTGGCCCTGTTTTGCATGCATTTGCATACTGAAATGTGACTGGTCTATTTATCAAGCATCTGTCTTTACAAGGCAAAGACGGTGTACATTGTATGCAGACTCTCAGCCATCCTGAAAAGACGTGTGAGAGTTATGAAAATGTCATTTACACCGAACCAAAGCCATAATCCTAACATTGTTATTTTGCTGCAAGCATGGAGATTTTCTTCTGAAAATGCAAATCTAGTTATGATTATGCTACAAGAAACCGCATTTGTTTCAGTGTGTGACAACGCAATCAGATCATTACCAACCCTGTAAAACTGCATAATGTGTTCCTTCACCAGTGTCTTCAGGTAAGCCACTTCAATATTATCTAGAGCAGACAAGAAAATCAAAGTCAGTGATATTAAAACTTCTAATGCTTAACATGAGTTAATTTCAACAGCTGATCAGTGACTCTCACCCCTGTCAAAGTTGTACTGTTGAGAGATGATTTCTCCCCAGTACTTGGCGCATTCAGCCGCCAGCTTCTTGGGTTTGTCGAGACGGCGAATAGCCAGTGCCTGGATGTGTTTCTGAAACGCTTCCTCCCCCATCTCCTCCACGCTCTTCTCCATAGTCTTGAGGAAGGCCTCCACTCGAGACTCCAGGTAGTGAGGAGCTTTTTCAGACTGGATGATGAAACGCAGACCTTGCACTCCATTGGCCCTGCGGGGACCGCTGAACACTATGTAACCTGGTCAGGCAGACAGAGAAAGAAACAAAACATGATCTTAAGAGCAACAGGAAGTCAAAGGAGAAGTCCACTTCCAAAACAAAGATTCACGTAATGTACTCACCCCCTTGTCATCCAAGATGTTCATGTCTTAGTCGTAAAGAAATTGTGTTTTTTGAGAAAAACATTTTAGCATTTTTCTCCATATAATGGACTGATATGGTGCACCGATTTTGAACTTCCAAAATGCAGTTTAAATGTGGCTTCAAACGATCCCAAATGCGGTTGTAAACAATCCCAGCTGAGAAAGAAGGGTCTTATCTAGTGAAACGATCGGTTATTTTCATTTTAATCTCAAACGCTCGTCTTGCCTTGCTCTCCCTGAACTCTGTGTATTCTGACTCAAGACAGTTAGGGTATGTCGAAAAATCGTATTTTCTCCCTCAACTTCAAAAATAAATATCAAAATCATCCTACGTCGCTGCAGAAGTACCAGCCCAGTTTTTGCAAAGTGAACATGCAAAGAAGATCAAACACCCTTAACAAAAAAAAAAAAAAAAAAAAAAAAAAAGGTAAAACAGCGATAAGACAATTTTGAAGTTGAGGAAGAACTTGAGATAACGGTCATGAACCGGAACAAAAACAGTCCAGGACTGAGTCCAGAGTAAGACAAGACGAGCGNGAACATGCAAAGAAGATCAAACACCCTTAACAAAAAAAAAAAAAAAAAAAAAAAAAAAAAAAAAAAAAAAGGTAAAACAGCGATATAAGACAATTTTGAAGTTGAGGAAGAACTTGAGATAACGGTCATGAACCGGAACAAAAACAGTCCAGGACTGAGTCCAGAGTAAGACAAGACGAGCGTTTGGCATTAAAAAGTACATAAATTGTATTATTTTTTATTAAAATAACCAATCGTTACGCTAGATAAGACCCTTCTTTCTCGGCTGGAATCATTTACAACCACATTTGGGATCGTTTGAAGCCGCATTTAAACGGCTTTTTGGAAGTTCAACATCGGGCAACATATCAGTCCATTACATGGAGAAAAATGCTGGAACGTTTTCCTCCAAAAGATATGAACATCTTGGATGACTTGGATGACATCTTGGTGAGTACATTATATGTGAATCTTTGTTTTGGAACTGGACTTCTCCTTTAAATGCTTTTGGGGTACATTTATACTGGCCCAGTCATAAAACTGATGGACAAAATTTGTATTTCCACAGACAGCTAAAAGTATTTCTCGAGTGTTTGTGTTACCCAGCTGTTCTTTGGTGCGTAGCGTGTTGAAGCATGGCTCAGAGATGATCTGACAGAAGAGCTCCAGCAGCATGTTCTCATGGGTGTTCTGCATATCAGTCTGATAGTAAATCTCGATTCCACAGTTATTATGAACCTCATTCCTCTGCTGGTAAACATACCAACCACCTGATAACCACAGAGAACTGGACTTAAACACAAGAACCGTGACAAACACACACAAAACACACACACAAATATCATAGACCTCAAATTACACACTACAGATTCAGGTTTAATACCAGTATTATTTTCTACGTTCCTAAGAATTATTATTGAATAACGTACAATAAAATGTATTAAACCCCAACATTTTGTCATTGCTTTGAAGCACACTAGCTTATAGATAACCTTAAGGCTAACATATTCAATACTAAAAGCCAAAAAAAAAAATAAAAATAAAAATAAAAAATAAAAAACACTATTACAAACTGGTATGAAAGTTTAGATTTTGTTTTAGATCTGAAGGAACTTCCAATATTAACTTTTATATTAGAGCCTGTATATTAACAAAATATGTTAAAAATATCAGGTCAGCAAGTTTATTTATTGTTTTAAGAAATTAAATATTTTCAGCAAGGATGCATTAAACTGATCTAAATTGACATGTGCACTAAATTTCTTATTTAAATACAATTCTTTTGAACCTTCCATTCCTCAAAGAATCTTAAATTGGATCACAGTTTACTCAAAAATAAGCAGCATAACTACTTTCACCATTGACAATAAATGCTTCTTAAGCATCAAGTCATCATACTAGAATGATTTCTAAAGGATCATGCGACACTAAAGACTGAAATGATGCTGGAAATTCAGCTTTGTGTCACAGGAATAAATTACATTTTACAACTTATTTGTAATTTTAAATTGTAATATTTTACACTATTACTGCTTGTACTGTATTTTTTTTTTTAATTAAATAAATGCAGTCCGGGTAAACGTTTTCAACTACATTAAAAATTTCTTACCAACCTCAAACATTTGAACAACAGTGTATATTATATATGTGAATACAGAGCTCAGAGTTGGAGAAAAGCTGAAAGCAAGCATTTGTAAAACCACCTCAGATTTGCATAGGAGTTTATGGTGCGAAGCACTTACCATCAGGTACCTGCACTTCCCTGTAGCGAATTAGCTGACTCGGTAGGAGGGGTTTAGTGTGAGCATGCTCAATGAGAGTGTCCTCCAACATTTGCATCATGCCCAGAGCAGACTGGAGGCAAACAGACAGACAGTTAGACAGACTGCACTGCTCATATGACATAACATGATCTTGAAAGCAGGGTCAGAAATTAACTTTTTCCCAGAATAGATTGAGAGAGGGCATTTTTTCATAATCACCTTTTTATTATAAATCACCATACTATGTTTTCGTTACATTTTGGCTTCATAGACATGTCAGTCCATGAGGTTAGCCTAGTCTAGCACAAGTTACGCAAAAACTCAAGTTATAATCACTGAAGCTACAAAATGAATTATTTATTTATATCGTTTTTGCAGAGCGTTGTCTATGATGAGGGTTTTTTTTTGGAATTTGTGAGTGCGCAAATCAACAATGCTCCAACCTCTAAGCAGCTCTGATTGGCCAATGCATTCCTAAGTTCAACAGAAACACGTTTGATTGGTTATTAGGCTCGATGTTGCACAAAACAGTGCATAAAAGGAATTTGATGCAGTGTGAGTGAATCTAAATGTAATTCCACAAATTTTATTTTAAAATCGCGACAGCCGCAATGGTTTCGTTTTTGTTTATTTACGCAGGGGCATTTTTTTGCCTATTTGCATTTAATTTACGGGTCATTTTAGGTTATTTTCGTGGCATTTTTGTCAAAAGCCCTTGTTACTTTCCAACCCTGTTTGAAAGTAAAATTTAGCATTACACCACGTTTTGTCAATGTGTGAGCTAATTCAATTATCTTACAAATAAACAAAAGAACAAAGCAACTCAAAAATGTGTCAAACACATCTCATATGGTTCATAGTTTCAGCCTGTCTAGAGACAGACCTCTCACTCCCCACCTGCCTCTTCTGTACGTCATCAAGGAAAAGTGCTTTTCATACAAACCTGTTTGGTGATGTTGCCATGCAGCAGAGCTTCAATGTGTAACCGTGACAACAGCTGCGGTATGAACGCCTTCAGACGAGGTAACGTCACATCTGAGAAACAAAGTCACAGCATGAACACACATGCAGGAGACCACTGCGCTCGCTTTCACAGAACAATGAAAGATCATCATACCATCCAGAGCGTCTCTGAGCTCATCTTTGGTCCAGGCCACCTCTGTCATAAGCAGCCGCAGGTAATACATGGCGTGCTGGTGAGGCTGCTCAGCGCGGAAGTTATTCAGAGACCTCATGTACTGGAAATCACATAGAAGTTTCATTTAGACCAGATTTACAAAGCACTTTTTTTTTTAAATTCAAGGACGCAGATCAGAAAACGTTTAGACAAATCCACAGATATTTCTGCAAATGATCCATCAATTTTGTCAACTGAAAAATCATTCAGTGTTTCATCTGTGGAAACACAGCTTGTAATTTCAATTTAAGCTCAAGACAGCTATTAAATGTCCAAAGCTCAGTAGTTATCTAGAAAAAGTAACTCGAGAAAAGCAGTTTATTGGATATTCATTATATTTTGACTTAATTTGTTAGTGATGTCTTCATTATTTAATGTAAGTTTCATAAACGGTGGCTGTAATAACTTTCATGACCGCTTTAAATGTTCATATAACAAATTGGAGTAGAAACTATTTTATTAAAAAGGTTTTTATAAAACGTCTTTGAGGGTTTATTATTAAACTTTAATTGATTATTAAATAAACTTTAGTTTCCACCCAAATAAAAGTTTAAATTTAGATTAGGTGTAAAAACAGTGAAAGAGGAGCTAAAAACACAAATCAGCCATAAATAAATTTTACAAGTGTAAGTGAGCTACTGTGGAAATCTACAGATTTCTGAGAGCGTAGATTTGCACCAATAATTGTGTCATCTGTTATTGTAAAAGCATCTTAAAGAGTGTTTTTTCGTGTGTCTCACCGCTTCCTTAATGATGTCAAATCGCTTCTCATCGATCTCAAACGTGGCCATTTTCTCGATGATCTTCTTCAGCAGGATGTGTTGTTTGTCATTATAACCCTTGACTGACAGCTGACACACAGACACATTAAATATTTATGAGAATGAATGCTAAGAACAAAAACAGCTCAAGCATTGACTTCCATCATTGCCTTGCTTTTGTGAAATGTGACATTTAGAAAACACTCTACAAGACAAACAAAGCTTGGCACAGATGTGTAAACTACTGCAAAATAGACAAACATTTAAAGTTACAATTTTTAGAGGTTACATCTTCAGACAACTATCAATGCAGTGCATTTAGATTGTGATTAATGTGTGTGCAAACAGTAAGGAGTAAGTGAGAGTGAGGTTATGAGCAGCCCAGCTTTGCCATGCCATCCCAACATCGGTGAGCCTGTTTATACCCGCTGTTAACATCCATTTCAGCTAATCCCAACCAATGAAATGGAAGTCATTTTAAGCAACTTGGGAATATACAGCTAAAGTAGTTAAGTCAAGCTACCCATTAAGGCAAGACGCTATAAGACGTTTTGCTTCCATAACATGTCTTCTTTCAGACTAATGGAAAGAAAATACCCAAAATGCAGTGTTTATTAGACTTTTTTTCTCTAGAAGCTTTTGGACAGTTAGGTGTTTTTTAAAAAGAAGTCTGTTTTGCTCACCAAGCCTGCATTGACTTGGAAAAGCTTGGTAAATTTTGAAAATATTTTTACTATTTAAAATAGCTTTCTATTTTAATACATTTAAAAACGTAGTTCATTCCTGTGATCAAAGCTACCTTTTTAACATCAGTATTCCAGTCTTCAGTGTCACATGATGCTCACCTACATAAATTGTAATAAGCTACAACACAAAGTTCCTTGAGTACCTTTTTTCTTCCAGGATTCTTTGATTAACAGAAAGATCCAAAAATCAGCATTTATCTGAAATAAAAAGGTTTTGTAAAATCGTACACTTTACCATTCAAAAGCTTGGAGTCCGTATACATTTTTTTGGTGAAAAAATTATAGAAATTAATACTTTTATTTAGCAAGGATGCTTTAAGTTGATCAAAAGTGATGATAAAGACATTTATAATGTTACAAAAGATTTCCATTTCAGATAAATGCTGTTCTATATATATATTTATATTTATATATTTATATATTTTTTTATTTATTTATTTATTTTTTTTGAGGAAATCAAAATATTTGAATGATTTCTGAAGGATCACGTGACTGGAATAATGATACAAAAAATTAGCTTTGAAATCACAGGAATAAATTATATTTTAATACATATTTAAGTGGAAAAGTTATTTTAAACAGTAAAAAAAAAAAAAAAAAATTCTCAAACTTTACTGTTTTGCTGTACTCTGGACCAAATAAGAAAAATAGAAGAGACTTCTTTAAAACATTAAAAATCTTACCATCCAAAAACTTTTGACTGGTAGTCTATGCATCTTTGCCAGCCTTCACAATGGTTTTTTTTTTCTACTAAGCTAAACATTTTCACTTCAGTAGCACTTGTGTACAAAAATTTACAGTTTTGTCCCCTTATTCTGAATGCTTTTACCTTTTCACCTGAACCTTAATCGGATAAAGCTTCATTTACATATTTAAACATAACATTCAGAAAACCTGTAACGCAAAACAACTGTCTTAATGTACTGTAATTAATCAGGAGAAAAAGTATGCAAATATCTATTAGTTAAAATTTTACCCATTCACCTGTGGTGTCTTGCCTTAAGTAACCAAAAATATAACTACGCTTTAAGAGACTAACAAAACAACTATTCAACTAATATCATAACAAAATGTCTAAATGTATCTGTTCAAGTTTAGTGCAGTCACCCTAACTGAAAACCACAAATGGGATTCCTCTGAACAGCAGTGAACACCTGGACTAGTCTGGATGGAAGTCTTAAAAAGATGCAGAGTTAGTTGATTAGATGCAATAACTCAACCATTACAAACCAACTTTACACAAATATTCCTTTGAAGCCAAACATGCCACCATTAACCACTGCTTTAAGATCCAGCCCAAAAGACATAGAAAATGGAACACCATTTTATTTTCTCCTTTGACCTTCAGCACAAGAAAAGGGTTGCCAGGTTTAAATTAAATGTCTAGACATACCCATTTCAATATATGCAAGCAAAAAAAAAAAAAAAAAAAAAAAAGGTACAGCAGAAGGAATGAACTCAATCTTTAGTCTGTTCTTTCCACAAATCATTCTAATGTATACAAGAGAAGTGAAATACAGCTCCACAAGACCACATAAGGTGTAGGTACTTAAGGTTTTTGTACTTTTGGGCATGTATCTTAAACACTTACACCCAACACAAACATAATAACCCTTAACAGTTTCAAAATACCCTAGCAGACCAATCAGAGACTGATATTTCAAAAGAATAACATCCCAACCATCTACAGAAAGCAGCACAATTTAACAGACAAGCAACCCTGCAAACTCACAAGCCTCAAGCTCCGCCCTTCACCCAATACCCCGCCCCCTCTCAAAAGGGGAGTGGCTAATCACAATACTTACAATGATGGCATTCATTGCTGAGGCTATGTCATAGACCAACCCTGCCAGGCGGGCTGCATATGTATATTCTCTCAAATCATCCTTCAACAACCTGAGAAACAGGTAAGTCATGTTGCAGTGCACCGGGTCTGCATATAGGTAGCGACTTGCAGAATGGAAGAAAGAAAAAAAGGGAGGGGAAAAAAAGAACAAATGGAGTGATATTTATATGGAAGGGTCATGACAAGACAAAAGGAAATGGGGTTGAGAGGGACCACAGACAGAGTATGAATATGCAGCCTCAGCTCCGGCGCTACTCTAAAGCTAGTCTACTTCTACACATGGGGGAAGAAACACTGAAAGAATGAGAAGAGTTTTTGAGGTGTAAAGGCCACAAACAAAGCTACATTTGGAGTTATCGCGCAGGCAGCAACCACTGGTAGTCATTTGTTTGTGTGTGAGGTTGGACTGGCGTCCTCGCAGGAGGAGCATGTTGGGAAACAGTGGCGTGGGGGATTGTAGGATACTTACATACATCCCATAGACGGTATTTTGGAGGTCATAGTTCAGGCCGGCTAGCTCGGCTGCATATGCATACTCGTTCAGGGAATCCTTGAGCAGCTCAAGGTACAAATACGCCATGTTACAATGCAACGGGTCCACGTACGCAAATGGGCTGTGGAAAAAACGCATGTGATAAACCCTGTCACTTGTAACTTTAGTACGAAGGGTCGATCTCTGAAAAATTAAATTAAATTAATTTAAACCATTAAGAAAGTTAAATTAGAGTAGTTAAAGGGGAATTTAAAATGATTAAAAGTGTAAAATTACTATTTCTATAACTGTAAAACGAGCTTAATTGGTCTACAGCAAAACAGTCTGACTCTGCATCACTGGTGGGTGGAGAAAAAAAACAAAACAAAAAAAAACAGCAAAATCGGAAGAGCATTGACCATTTTTACATAATATTGAAGTGAATCTCATGACACCTGTCAAAAACATGCTCACATCATATTTCACATTAAAAAAAAAAAAAAAAAAGAAAATAAATTACATATATCCTTATATTTAATGCTATAATTATATTTTGCATATTTCAAAAAATAAAATAAAAAAAATAATTGATATTTGACAACCCCACCATTAATAGTTACTATTATGCAAAAAAAACACAAATAGACAAATCAATAATATGTAGTTTTAATGCTGAACCTACCTGAAAAACTCAAAGTTTAAACAAGCCTTGGGTAGGAAAAACTTGTCATCCTGTTTGAACCAAACTTTGCTCATTGCTGTGTCCTAAAAAACAAAGACAAGCAAATCAAGTAAAATGACTCCAAGTGTAAATTAGACAAAACGGATTTAAGCAAGACATACCTTTATCAAAGTGGGGACAGATGGGGAATCCTTCTCTAGAGGATAAATCTCAAAGTTTGTAGGGATGAATTCATTCTTCATTGGCAGTTTGAACTTTCCATTGAGGTCTGCATTTTGCCATTTCTGAAACAAAAAAAGGGAAGGAAAATATTTATTTTTTCCCCCCCAAATTACATACAGTACACCAACGTTGAAATGAGAAAATGAGTCTGCTAGAGTAGTTTATACACTACCAGTCAAAAGTTTTTGAACCATAGGATTTTATTTATTTTTTTAAAGACGCCTCTGTGGCTCACCAAGCCTGCATTTATTTGATTCAAAATACAGCAAAAACAGTAACATTTTGAAATATTTTGTCCATTTAAAAATATTTTCAAATAGAAAAGTTATTTTAAATGTAATTTATTCCTGCGATCAAAGCTGAATTTTCAGTATCGCTACTCCAGTCTTCAGAGTCACATGATCCTTCAAAAATCATTATAATATGCCGATTTGCTGTTCAAAACATTTTTTTATCATCAATTTAAAACAGGCAAGTACATTTTTTCAGGATTCTCTGATGAATAGAAAGATCAGCATTTATCGAAAATAAGTTTGTTACATTATGCTGTAATTTTTTTTACTTAAATTCATATTTTTATTTAGCAAGGATGCTCTAAATTAAGGTGATGACAAAGACATTCATAATGTTGCAAAAGATTTGCATTTCAGATAAATGTTGTTCCTCTGAACTTTCTATTCAAAGAAACCTGAAAAAAATAAATTATACTCTGCTGTTTTCAAAAAAATATTTTGATGATTTCTGAAGGATCATGTGACACTAAAGACTGGAGTAATGATGCTAAAAACTCAGCTTTAAAGTCACAGGAATAAGTTACAAGTTAAAGTTACCCATCCATTCACCACCAGTCTAAGTTGTGAATATGATGTTTGTGTACGTACTTTTAACAAAATAACACAAATGAAATCAAACATACGACAAAATCAAATGCGTCTCACCTTAATAGCCTCATCAGTAATAGCTTCCTGTTTATACTGTGTACCGTACCACTCCTCAGTCCGGTCCGTTAGTCCTTCAAATGATTTGGAGACAACGGCAACCCTAAAAGAAAAAAAAAAAAAAGTGAAGCCAAAAAGAATTGTAAGATCACTGCACCAGACACAGTATGACAGTCCATTTCTCACAACTCCCTTGGGGAAAATGGGCCATGCAGTTTTGCTTTTATCAGATCTTTGGCTCAGTAAATAGAATCACAATTATGGTCATTATATCAATCAAAGGTTCAGGTTTCCCGGAGCTTCTCAATCTGTTGTGCAGGGTTTTAGATCAATGTGCCATTTCTGGATAATTTAGGCGGTCCGGATCAATAGAAAACTTTTGAAACAATGACGTGCTATTTTAGACTCCCCTGCATCAATCAATTACATAAGGGCACAGAATAGATTCAGTGTAAAAGCCTGAATGCTCTTTCCAGAATTAGCCCAAATCACAAGGTTACCAGCAGGATACAGCAGTCCCAAACTATTCACTCACTGCCCATTTCCTAGCGCATACAAAAGGGCAAGCGCTTTTTCAATCTGGCAAGCTTTAATTTGATTGATGCATTCACTTCCAGCACTCAGAGAGCAAAGATTTTTATTCAATTCTACTGGAAAACCAAAGCGGTGTTTACAAGTTACTGGGTTTCTACAATGTGTACTTCTGAGGAAGAACTAGTTGGTGGATTTGGCAAAGTTTGTGACATTCACAAACACTGAAATAAAAGTAAACAGGATACAAGAGAAGATGCCATTTCGATTTCCAAATAACCCACTGCTAAATGTCACAATAACCATGCTTGGTCATTTTAAATATGGTACAGATGGTGTCTAGCTGTCCACGTTGGCAGTTCTTGGCCAGAAAGGGCTAGATCAGATTTTCACAGATAGCCAGAAGTCTGGCTATGTGAGACTTTGGACATCTAGTGTTGCAGAGCTTTTAGCAAGGTCAGTGGTGTAGCCAATCACACAAGAAGTGGTATGACAAGCAGTATATCAACAAAACTAAAAGCAAAGTCTTTTATCTTGACCTGAATGGTTTGAAAATACAGCAACCCTACAAGTGCATCCATCCCAAGAACAACACGAGAGTAGCAATGGTATGGGTTGAGATGCAGTTCAAACAGAGACAAATGCCCTTTTAAAGCTGGAAAGGAAATTGAATTTGAAAGCCTTCGTCACATTGGTGAGAATCTGAAGTGGGATTCTTTCAAACAGCAAGAAGATCCAGTTTCTAAAACGCTTCAAAAACAGAATAAGCAAATCTGAGCCTAGTTTGGCCCCGAGCAGCAATAAATTGAAGAAGCTGATATTGCTTTGCACAGGTTCGATATGAAGCTCCTTCAGCAGGTCTTTGAAGAGAGCAGCCAATGGCTGGATGTCTATTTTAAACTAATCTCATCCTGAGGGGACACTAAACATCTTTCAGATCTATCCACAACATTTTCATCAGGGATAACACCAAGGGCTGGGTTAAAGGGAAAAAAAAAAAAAAAAAGATTTTAAATTGATCCTTTTTACAAAACAATACCGATTCTTAAATCAAAACAAGATTTGATTAGTCTTTCCTGTTTTAATGAACAACACTGTAGTGCACCACCCATCCAATAAATTGCAATGAGCTTTGTTCGTTACTTTTGACATGAAAAAGTCAAATTCAAATTCTGTCCGTTTTATTACATTATTCAAACAATAAATGCCATTTTGGTGCCGTTTAATGTGGCGTAGCAGATCGCTGTAGCACCCCAGCTCAAGTGAAGTCTCTTCCACTTAACAC